>OY992876.1:159119395-159256895 GCA_963921405.1 Cepaea hortensis
AGAACAGCTGGCCATACTAAACAAAGACTTAAAATAATGCACTGGAATGCGGAGGGAGTCAACAACAAAATAGTAGAATTAGAAAACATCATGGACCAAGAAAAAGTAAGCATATGTAGCTTGCAAGAAACTCACCTCAACGAAAATATAGCCTTCAAAATCAGAGGCTACCAGTGTTACCGATCTGACCGAAAGGACAGGCGAAAAGGTGGGATACTTACCCTTGTAAAAAAATAACATCACTGCTTCCCAAATCAAAGTCTAAATGGAAGGGGCTGAGTATCAGACTCTTAAACTTAAAACAGGCTATACAGACCTACATCTGATCAAATACTACTGTCCAAGTGACCGCCCACAGGCACTGGACACACTACAATTAACAGAAAAAATTATTGTGTGTGGCGATTTCAACAGCCACTCGCAGAGTTGGGGCTATGATCACATGGACCAGTGAGGAGAGAGACTGGAAGACTGGCAGGATTAGAATAGATTCATCCTGGTTAACAAGCCATCCGACCCACATACTTTCTACTCGAGACCATGGCACTCTACAACTACACCTGACCTGGCTTTTCATTCACCAGACCTGGAGTGGAACATTACACGAATTGTTGGGAAACAACTTGGTGGCAGTGACCATCGACCAGTCTTTCTAACTGTAGAAAATGAGCTTGTAAGTGAAAGCAGCATCCTCTCGAGGTGGAACTACAAGAAAGCAGACTGGGCAATGTAAAAGAATCGCACTAGCATACTGTTTAGAAACCTGAACACTGAGAAAGACATAAATAAAGTAGTTGAAGAGTTTGGGAAATGCATACTACAGGCAGCGCGAGAAACAGTACCAAGAGGAGCCCGTAAACAATATAAACCCTACTGGAGTAGTGAACTGGAACAGTTGCATAATGATGTGGAAGTATGTAGAAAGCAAGCAGAGGTCACACCCAGCCAAGAGCACCACAATAAATTCCAGCATGCAAAAGCCAAATTTCAAAGGGCCAAGCTGCAGGCTAGACCGAAAAGCTGGCAGGAAAAAACAGAGTCTCTGAACTTTGAAAGAGACACAACGAAATCGTGGAAGCTAATAAAACAACTTAACGATGAGGGCACAGGGAGAAACTCAAAAATTGCACTACATAAAGATGGAAACATCTTAAAAAGAAAGCAAGCAGCTGACCATTTTGCTGACTCATTCGCACAAGATAACAATATCAAAATTAGTTCAGAGAAACAACAAGAGATTCGAGAGAAACAGCAACATACAGGACAGAAGGAAATAGTACATGAGGTTCTGGAGGCACCCATCACAATCAGCGAACTGGAGCTAGCCATATCAAAACTAAAAATGAGAAAGTCACCAGGAGCTGATGGTATCTCCAATGAAATGATCAGGAACCTAGGAACAGAGGCCAAAGCAAAGCTGTTGCAGATCTTCAATAACAGTTGGACCTTAGGCAGTGTTCCACAAGCCTGGAGAGAAGCAATCATGATACCCCTCCTAAAATCAGGGAAAGATAGTTCCATTGCCTCTAGCTACAGACCAATTAGCCTCATCAGCTGTCTCTGCAAAAAACTGGAGCGCATCATCAATCACAGACTGCAGTGGTACATTGAAAGTAAAAACATCCTTGTGCCACAGCAGGCTGGCTTTAGGCAGTGCTACTCTACGGAAGATCAGACAACCTACCTCTCTCAAGAAATTGAGGATGCATTCCAAGAGAAGAAGCTGGTGCTTGTGGCATGGATAGATTTGAAGAAAGCCTTTGACAAAGTCTGGAAAGAAGGTCTGATGAATAAACTGAGAAACTGCAAAGTCAATGGAAGAATGTACAAATGGGTGAAAGCATACTTGCACAACAGAAGAGCCCGAGTACAGATAGACGGAATAAAGAGCAAGAAAGTACTACTGCGTCACGATGTTCCCAGGGCGGAGTCTTGTCCCCCACACTCTTTCTAATCTTCACCCATGATCTCGTTGCTTATCTACCGCGTGGAATTAAAGCCGCAATGTACGCCGATGACCTGGTTCTTCTTCTTCTTTGCGTTCATCCGGAGTGTTTTTTTTTCAGATGTGATTGCGGTGTGTCTGGTTAGGCACCCTTGGGTCGAAACCCTTAGGCCAACACATCCGACTTTTAGCGTGCATTTTTGACCAGGTTAGCATTCCTGGGAGACTCTCACTTTTGTGGTACTGTCCACCTCCCAGCTGATCAAGTTGGAACAGTCAAAGACTGCACGGTCCTCCCTCATATGAAGGCAGGGACAGTCCATAGCATTTTCCGCCATCCTGGGTGGCTTCCATAATTGCAGAGCCGACACATAACGCTCTGGTGCTGGGCTCACCGAGGGAATCGTCACGTCCTGCTCATGGCTGCTTTGATTCCTCACTTCAATATATTGGGTATTTCGTTCGCCCCGTGTCGTTGCCGCACAAACCAGACAGGTCTGCCGACGGTATCCACTCAGCGAGTTTTCGGACATGTGTTTGTCGTTGCGCCCGTCAGAGCTGTTCAAGGCACGACAGACATTCGGAAAACTACCTAGTCAGAGCTGTTCCGAACAAGAGCGGCATTCGGAAACTAGGTAGTCAGAGCTGTTCCTAGCACGAGAGACATTCGGGCGAGACATTACACCCGGACGTAAATGCGTAGTGCTAATTTTTAGTTTGCCACCCGTAGGACGGCACTTCCGACTTTAGCAGGCATTTTTTAATGAGGTTAGCTTCCTCGGGTTTCGGGGCACCCATTGTGATGTCGCCCACATCTCAGCTGGTCAAGATAGAACGATCATCGACATCACGGTTAACCCTCAAGGGAAGGCAAGGGCAGACCATGGGCATATCCAAGGCTATCCAAGGAGGCTTCCATAATTGCAGAGCCGGCACATATTGCTATGAGACTGGGTTCACCCAAGGAGTTGCGACGTCCTGTTCATGGCTGCTTTAGTTCCTCACTTCCATGTGTTGGGCATCTCGCTTGCCACTGGTCGCTCAAGCACACACCAGGAACGGTCAGACTGCGGGCGACATCCACTCGGTAAGCTTTTGCTTTTGACTTCGGACCACGCAGTGGATTCGCTAGCCGTGCGTTCCATTTCGTGTTATTGAGACGTTTTTTTCACTTTTGTCTACACTCTATGTGTTAGATACAGACAGTTTTTGTAGCCATTTCATTCGACTGGGACACTTTCTGCATTTTTTATTCTCGCTCACGAGGTAGGCTACACGTGCTGCCGGCTCAGCACCTTACCTCCTTGTAGCAGTGAGCGAGAAACGGCCAGGCCCTCTCATCCGGGAATCCGTCATATCCCCCAGCTGAGAGCCTTCAACCACACAGTATCAGAACTAGGCATGTAGCGTGCTCAGTATCTACCTCTATTTATCGGTAGGTGTGTATCGGCCCGGCTCTCAGATCCGCGGGTTTGTGGCTTAGAGGCGTTCAGCCACAGCCCTCGACAGAGAGCCTTAGAGTATTGTCCAGACCAAGGTCTTCTGCCTTCGTGTACCTGATGTAATCTTTTGACTGTTATCCTCAGTCTACCTGCAGAGCAGCAGGTTGTGTCTCTCTTAGTCTGGCCCCTATCCCATAAGCTGTCCGATATGTAGTTTTCATCCATCGGCAAGCAGATGGGGTCAATGGGACACGTAAGCTCCCCCACCACGGCAAGGTGGAGACACATCAGGGGAGACCTGGTTCTATGGAGCACAAATGAACATGCATCAGTGGCCACAAGATTACTACAAAGAGCTGTAGATACATTTGTTGCATGGGCAAATAGATGGTGTGTCAGCATAAACACTGACAAGTGCAGCACAACCCTATTTACCCTCTCTTCAAAACAAAAGGCAGGGACCATCCAGATAAATGGAACACCCCTAAGAGAAGATAAAGAACCAACATACCTTGGAGTAACATTTGATGGCAGGCTGACATGGAGAAAGCACATCAACAAAGCAGTAGCAAAAGCCAGAAGGAAAATAGCCATCCCGAGAAAGCTAAGTGGAACCACATGGGGAGCCAGTGGGAAAATACTTAGCAAAGTTTATCAACAGAGCATACGACCACACCTGGAATACGGGTCAACTGCGTGGTGTTCGGCATCAAAAACCACACTACAAGAGCTGGACAAAGTGCAAAATCAAGCACTTAGAGTCACCACAGGAGGGATGGGATCAACCCCTATAGTGGAAATGGAGAAGATGGGGAGGACACAAGCACTGAGTGAGCGCAGAGATACGAAAACACTAATACAAGCAGAAAAGTTACTCAGCTTGCCAGGCCACCCTATGAAGAACACATTTGAAAACCTAGCTATGGGGCGGTTGAAAAGAAGTAGTTTTATCCACCAGGCCAAACGACTCTGCAGAGAAACCACCGATCTGCCCACAGTTGGTATCCCCCTAACAACTATTCCAGAGCGAACTCCATGGAAAGATGAGCATAGACTATCATTACAAATCCAGAAAAAAGTGAGAGGAATATTTGACAAGGAAGAACAGAACAGTGTGCAGCGCAGAACAGCCACTCTCAGCTTCCTTGATGAAGAATACCCACAGGACCTCTGGATCCGAGTCTACACAGATGGGTCAGCACAAAATGCTGTTCGAAATGGAGGAGCGGGAGTGTACATAGAATACCCAAATAATACCAGGGACACAGCTAGAGTACCGACAGGAAATTACTGCAATAACTAAATTGAGGCAATCAAGATAGCAACAGAGAAATTACTAAATACCATCAATGGTACACAACCTGTGATGCTATTGACAGATGCAAAATCAGTACTCGAGGCGCTCCTGTCTGGGAAATTGCCAGTACTATGGACACTACTTTCTGAACTTAGCAGTCAGCATAAGGTCACCATATAGTGGATACCATCCCACTGTGGAGTACCCGGAAACGACAGAGCTGATCAATTGCCTAAGGAAGGAGCCAAAGAAGAACAGCCTAATGTGCCCGTTACATACCACCAAAAGAAAAGAATGATCAAATCAGCCAGAAAGCCACCAAAACCTGCTCAAGATGACTACCACGTTATGGATAGACCAGAACAAGTCATTATTCTGCGCCTCAGAACAGGGCACAATAGATTACGCAACCACATGTATACAAAATTCAAGATTGGTGAAACAGCCATGTGCACATGTGGATTGGCGTCGCAGACAGCAGAGCACATACTCCAAGACTGCCCAAAATATAACATATCTAGGCAAACCTTCTGGCCTAGTGAGACGACAGTGGAAGATAAACTCTATGGACCTCTGTGTGAACTGAAAAAGACAATTCAATTCATACAAGAGACAGCATTGCAGTTATAGACATATTTCAAGCGAACGAAAGAAGAAGAAGAAGATCTCCCACTGTTTTTATAACAAAGCACACACAGAAAGGACTAACGAGTTTTGTCTGTTGAATATAAATGGAGTTTTATTTCCAATTGATGACCACTACAACAATCCTATTGCAATTCCATAATCATGGTGACTTCTCTCCTCTAGTCCTAGATGTTTACTGACTGCCCTAACAACAAACTACGTCACGACTTGAGCATCTTTCTCCTCATTCCATCCTGATGTTCAAGCGTGCTGTAGCTTTGCACACCTAGCTAATACTTTCTGCTACACCTTCCTATGTTTTGAAAAGACTTTTTCCCTTCAAAAAGTCTTTACTCCTAATCCCTCTATACCCTCTCTTTCCTTTCACAACCCCTCTAATCTTCCCCCAAACCAACAATCTATTCGTAACTCTTTCCCCTGCCATATAGTAAACCACTATACATTCTTGTTCGTTCTTGGTTCCTTTACAAAATATATACATCACAAGAACAGCTCGTATAAATCATTATCGTACATTTGACATTATGAAATTCCTCACTCTTTCACAACACAGGATAGACAGAAAACAATGTAGTTAGAAAAAGTAAAGAAGGGGTGCGCACCCAGTTTGTGACAAGTACAAGAAGTATAATGAATGAATAGTCAACACAATCCCATTTACCTCTCTTTCCCACGAAAAAACTTTTGTAGAAAGTTTTTTTCTAAAATATATTCTATGAAATACATATCCGTTTACTATAAATTAAGTTGCTCTAAGTTTTCTCAACATATATATATTCAACATTTATATTGCCATCCACAACCTTGTCTATATTTCTGATATCTCATCTCCAACCACGAACCAATGTTACACATATCTATTCACACAAGTCATTCTATTATTTTTATAACCGAGAAAACACCACAACTCACTGCCAAGTATATATATCTGTTACCTACAGACCAATTCCTAACTTAAAACAATATCTGTTCTCTCAATAAAAGTCATTAACCAACAACGACCGTACTATCTACCAATAGAACTTGTGGTTCGGCACACCAATTGTTTCCCTTTCATTTGTAGCAACTTCTTAATCATTACCATTAATCACTGTCTCATATACTTCATCAAGTATCTCTTTCCTTTTTAAATCATGAAACTTATTTCTTGCCATCTGCAGTATTTTCTATCCATTTACTTCTTACGTTTCCACTTCTTCAATAACTCCAAATTTCTTTGAATAAGTGCTATCTCCACACCAATATCTTCTTCTTCGTATAACTTATTAGTTTCTTCCATACTACTATTTGATTCTGACTTTTCATCCATTTCCTCTTCTTCATCCGTATGTCTCTCGCTAGCAGCCGCTAATTTCTTCCGTTCAATATCCCATCTAATTTGTCTATCATTATTTCTTAAAGACCTTTCTAGTAGAGGCATATCTTCACCGCTTGTTGAATAATCTCTGATTCTTCTCTGTCTTTTTACTTCTTTTTCTCTTTGTTTATCCATTCTTCTTTTCGTTGCTTGTCTAGTATTCTTAAATGGAGCACCTATTTCCTCTTCCATAGACTCTATACTATCATAATGATCATCCTCATTTACATTTTCTTCTTCTATCGTTTTCGGCATTGTCTGTTCTTGAGTATCATCGCACACTGGAGTTGTTATTAACTGATTTTGTACTGGATCTTTTCTAAAAGCTGGGGTTATTGTAGCTCCTCTGACGACTTGTTTATCTAAGTATTCGGTGTCTGAATAATAATTATTATTATAATTATTATTTCCCTTCTCATCCTCATCTCTTCTTAAGTGTTCGACGTGTGCCCTTGCCACATGTCCCGTGATCTGGTTCTTGATACTATACGATACATTTCCTAGCTTTTCCAAAACGTAATAACCTGGGACCCAACGAGCATCAAACTTAGAGTTCCTTCTATGCTTCTTGTAATAAACTCTATCACCCACTTTAAACTCCTGTAATTTTGTATTCACGTTTTTGAACTTTTTCTGTCTTTCTCTAGCTTTAATTATATTATTCTTTAATCTTACGTGTGCTTTATGCATTTCTTGTATAATGGTTTCTTGAAAGTCTTCCCCCATATATTTCCGTCTTGGTTTTAACAGATTATCTATAGGTAGTATTGGTTCTCTCCCGTGTATTAAATAGAATGGTGAAAACCCCGTGCTCTCATTTTGATTTGTGCGTATAGCGCTAAGCGCAGGTCCTAGGAATAAATCCCAATCTTTTTCATGTTCATCAACAATCTTTCCTATAATATCGTATAATGTCCTATGTTGTCGTTCGTTCTTAGCATTTGAAGAAGGTCTGTAGTATGAGGTCTTTATATGTTTTATATTCAAATCTTTTAATAACTTTTCGAATTTCTTATTCACAAATTCTTTACCATTATCAGTGAGTACAATCTGTGGACAACTAAATCTTGGTACGAACTCCTGTAAAAAAAATATTAATGACAGTATCTGCGCTCTTATCTGGGATTGCATAAACTTCCGGCCAAAGACTATAGACGCCTACCATATGAATTAAATACACGTTCCCTGATAATGTTCTAGGGTGAGGACCCGATATATCTAAACTAAGTTTTTGCATTGGAAACTGAGGAATATCTGTATCTTGTAAGGGAACAAGAATTGTTGACACAGTTAAAGGCTCCACCAGAAAATAAGGAAGTATTAGAACAACTTATAAAAGAAAATCAGGATGTATTCGCAATTAATGATTTAGAATTGGGAAGGACAAAAACAGTTACAATGGAAATAGATACGGGAAATCATCCACCAATTAGTTTAAAACCGTATAGAACTCCCTTAAGGAATAGAGAAATTGTTGAAAAGGCAATAGAAGATATGTTGAAAGCAGGAATAATAACAAGATCGAAGTCAGAATGGTCATCTCCGATCGTCATCGTGACCAAACCTGACGGTTCACATCGATTCTGCTGTGACTACAGGGCGTTGAACAAAATCACTAAGAATGTAGCGTACCCATTGCCGGTGATTGATGATATTTTGGGGTTGCTTAATGGCTCTACATTTTTTACAACACTAGACGCAAGATCAGGATTCTGGTGTATTCCGATGTCGGAAGATGCTCAAAAGAAAAGTGCTTTCTGTACTCATATGGGTTCTTACGAATTTTTACGAATGCCATTCGGGGTTCGAACGGCTCCATCTCACTACATGCTGTTAATAAATGAGGTATTTCGTCCTTTATAACAAAGCGCACACAGAGAGGACTAACTGACTCTGTTGGTTGAATATAAATGGAGTTTTATTTCATATTGATGACCACTACAAGAATCTTATTATAATTCCAAACTCAGGGTGACTTCTCTCTTCTAGTCCTAGATGTTTTCTGACTGCCCTAACAACAAACTACGTCACGACTTGAGCATCTCTCTCCTCATCCCATCCTGATGCTCAAGCGTCCTGTAGATTTGCACACCTAACTAATACATTCTGCTACACCTTCCTATGTTTTGAAAAGACTTTTTCCCTTCAAAAAGTCTTTACTCCTAATCCCTCTATTCTATTCCATCCGAACCTTGTTTGTCCTATCTCCATAGGCTCTTCAATCCTGTCTTCTCGACTAGTTCCTATTTCTCGTCTTGTTCTCAATCTAAATCTACGTCTCAAATTTTCTTCTTGTACCGCAATATCTACAGCTTGTGATAACCTCTCGGGGTTTTCTCTCATCAGCTTAAACTTCAGTCCATCGGATTTTATGCCATCTACAAAAATCCCGACTAACATCCTCTCCACCTCTTCTCCTCGTACATTCTGTCCTAAGAATGCCTCTTCAGCCAAGTTAATCAACCTATCGCTGAACAATTGTACCGTCTCTCCAGTGTTTTGTTTAGACTGTCTTAACACCGAAAATGCATGTTGTGGGTCCGTTATTTCCGCGTACTTATGGGCCAGGTCGTCTTTGAACTGTTCCCATGTCTCATCTACTCTAGCCTCTAATTTTCTTCTGATATGATCTGAAACCGGTTCTGTTGCTGCTTGATAAGCAAGTTTCATTTTCTCTTCATCTGATGCTGACACCAAATATGCATATTTCTCTATGGAAGTTACCCACTTCTTAAAATCTCTTGCTTGTCCGCTAAACTTAACAATTTCAGTTGCCATTCCTTGTTGTTTCATGACTGTGTTAAGTCTATCTATCACCGTTCCTACCCCCGTCAAAACTTGTGCCAATGAATCTGGTTCTGTCATGCTGAAATACTTCTGTATACTCTAATAAAATCAACTTTACATTTGTAACCAGCTAATTTAAAGATATGATCGTATTTACTTTACACAATAGGAATTATTCAAGCAGTCAATGGTATCTAAAATGATATTTAAGGTTTACTAATTACCTTTATCTCTGCTCCCAATCCAAGACAGACGGATTCCTCTATGTTCACTGAAAGTTTTCTTGTCAGGTAGAACTCAAACGCTAGGAGTCTGTGTTAGTTGAAATGCTCCTCCAACCGATCACGTACTTCAGGGAGTTTCTTCTTCGAACGCTTCAGTAACTTCAGCCCCTGGTCGAGCCCCTACCAGATTTCTGGCTTCTTTTCACCCCAATAGGGCACATCAAAGCGACGACTTGAAAAACCAGAGTAGCTCAGTAAAGCGATTTAACTTTGGGTCCCCTCTTCAGCAGGTCGGCAGCCCAGTCCACCCAACCACCTCCGAGGGTTCCCTAACAACATCGCCTCTTCTCATTTCTTCTTATTTTTCAAATGAGCGATTGACTTGTTTGACTTATTCAAGGTCACGCTTCAACGGCTTTCAGTTCGCTCCAGGCAATCTTGATGCAGAGTAGATATTATTCTCTGGACTATATTTGCCTTCAAGTTTCTTCTTCTTGAGCCTCTTGTTTCGCAGGAGCCCGAGAAAACGTGCTGGTTGTTCCTATTCTTTTACTCAGTAGGATGGTGACAATCGCACGCACCGCAACCCGTTATGGCAAGCCGGTTTTCATACCTCTCCTGACAACAACCGCCTGTACAGCTAGGATTCTTGATAGCAGGTCCGTACAGCGAGGTTCACTGAAGAATACTTACAGACAACCACCCCTAGCCGGGCTTTTGGCTGCTGTAACTCCCACAGACGACGTAGTGGCCATTTATCAAACTCGTTTTACGTTCAATATGAGTGTAGAACTGTGCCGTAATCCTGTCTCCGGGCAATTGATACGAGCAGAACGAAGATCTTCAAAATTTTGGAGCTACTTCGACGTGTTACTTCGATGTGTCGATGTAGACAGTGTTTTGAGATTCCGCAACAACCCAACTAAGAATCCTGGTTCGTGGGCACCATTTCGTCCTTTATAGCAAAGCGCACACAGAGAGGACTAACTGACTCTGTTGGTTGAATATAAATGGAGTTTTATTTCATATTGATGACCACTACAAGAATCTTATTATAATTCCAAACTCAGGGTGACTTCTCTCTTCTAGTCCTAGATGTTTTCTGACTGCCCTAACAACAAACTACGTCACGACTTGAGCATCTCTCTCCTCATCCCATCCTGATGCTCAAGCGTGCTGTAGCTTTGCACACCTAACTAATACATTCTGCTACATTTTTTCTCTAAACCAGAAGGTTTGCCTAGATATGTCGTATTTTGGTCAGCCTTGGAGAATGTTATCTGCTGAGTGCTGAGTGGGGCCTGAGTGGTCTCGAGGTATGGTGTCCGCCTCGAGTGCTGGAGGTCCCGGGTTCAGGCCCCGGTGAGGACCGGGATTTATTTAAAAAATCCACCTGGACTTCCAGTAATAAAATTTCCCCTGGTCTCTGGGTAGTGAGATCGGACGCCCGTGTGTCTTGTTGCGCACGTAAAAAATCCCTTGGCAGTTGGAAATCGAAAAAGAGTAGCCTAACGGTGCTGCCCAGGCAAAATTTCGAGTTAAAAATCTACCCAAAGTTTTTCAGGATCCTCGCCGATGCAACGGAGTTCGTGCATTGAGCTGAGTTTCTCCAGACTCAGGTTTGAGTTAGGAGGAAAACGGAGCACTTATGGGTTAAACCGTGTGCCGTGATGTTGATCCAACGACTAAACTAAACTAAACTATCTGCTGTCTGCGACGCCAAGCCACATGTGCACATGGCTGATTTGTCAATCTTTAATTTTGAATATACGTGCTTCGTCGTTAGTCGCAATTGCAACTGCGACGCAGAGAGTCACTCCATAATGCTCTGTTCCTGTGCCGGTGAATATCATACAAAATGATCCTCTCTTTCCCATGTGAAAAGTGGAACAGACAGCAATGCCGACAAACATGTATACATGTGGTTGGTTTGTAAATGATCACTAAACACTGCACAAACATGCCACCTCCATAAGTCACCTCCATAGATCTCACAAGCATTTCTCGAAATTAGTATTACCAGAGTCCCCTCTGACGTGTCTCCACCTTTTTATGGTAGATGGGCTTGTGTGTTCCAGTGACCCCAAGAGCTATGCCGACGGTAGCACAGCTACAGGTAGGGTCTCTCATGTCGGACATGTCGAGGGATAGGAACCAGACCAAAAGATATACACACCTGCTGCCTTGCAGATAGACTGGGGACAGGCGTACGATGTCACTACATTCTTGGTCCAAACACATATTCTACGACTCTCAGCTGAGGGATATGGCTGAACGCCATTGAAGTCAATATCACCCGGATGTGAGGGCCGGGCCGATACTCACCCACCGCGGAATGGAGATGAGATGCTGAGTCTGCTACATACTTGGTCCAGACACTTGTTCTACGGCTCTCAGCCGAGGGATATGAGGGATCCCACGGATGAGAGGGCCTGGACGTTACTCGCTCTCTGCTGCATGGAGGTAAAATGCCGAGCCGGCAGTACATGAAGCCTACCTCGTGAGCGTTACTAAAGGTGGAAAAGCGTCCCAGTCGCACGCAATGGTCACGGTGCAAATCTGTGTTTAAACTCATTGAGTGAGCGCAGTCAAAGGTGGAAAAACGTCTCATTAACATGAAATGGAACCCTTGGCTAGCGGATCCATTACATGGAAGTCCGAAGCGAAAGCTTGCTGAGTGAACGTTGTCTGCAGACTGACCGTTCCTGGTTTGCTTGCCGAGCGGCAGTGGCGAATGAAATACCCAATATATGGAAGTGAAGGATTAAAACAGCCATGAGCAGGACGTGGCGATTCCTTGGGTGAGCCCAGTCTCAGAGCGCTATGTGCCGGCTCTGCAATTATGGAAGCCTCCTTGGATGGTAGAAAATGTCCATGGACTGTCCCTGCCTTCCCTTGAGGGTTGGCCATAAAGTCTTTGGCCGTTCTAACTTGACCAGCAGAGATGTGGACGACACCACAACAGTAAGAGTCGAATGTCCCTCGAAACCATGGGAAGGCAAACCCGTTTACCAAACGCTCGCTGAAGTCGGATGTGCCGGCCTATGGGCGCAAATAAAACAGGCACAACGCAAAAACATCCAAGTGAGAGTGAAATGTCCTTCGTGCCCGGAACAGCTCTGGCTATTTTGTCTTCCGGTTACAGCGTCCAGCATATGTCCGAACCGAAAACTCGTTAAGTGAACGCCGTCTGAAGATCAACTTTTCCTGATTTATGCAGGGAGCGGCCTATGGCGAACGAAATCTTCAATACATGGAAGTGAGGAATTAAAGCAGCCATGTGCAGGACGTTGTGATTCCTTGTGTGAGCCCGGTACCAGAGTGTTATGTATCGGCTCTGCAATCATGGAAGCCTCCTTGGATGGCGGTAAATGCCCATGGACTGCCCCTGCATTCCCAAGAGGGCTGACTGTGAAGTCTTCGACCGTTCTAACTTGACCACCTGGGATGTGGACGGCACCACAACAGCGAGAGTCCCCGAAGACGGACAACCTGGTCTCAAAAACGACCGCTAAAGTCGGATGTTTTGGCCTAAGGGCTTTGGCCCAAGGGTGCATAACGAAACACACCGCAATTACGGTCTTTAAAAAAAAACACTCCGGACGAACACTGAAGAAGAAGAGGAAGTATTACCAGAGTTAATCTAAAGGTCTGTTAGGCGCTTCCCGAATAGACAATTGCTGAGATTTGTACTTCCCACGCACTGATTAGCATTAATAGAAAACGCACAACAGTGACGTCGATTTGAGACGCGACTTTAGCTACAAGTGACAGTAAACGTTTTTGACTAGTCTTGCAAGAGAAGCTTTGCTGTAAGGAGGCCGGCTGGAGAGTTATGCTATAAACCTTTGAAGGGGTAGGCTACTTTTTCTTGCGTGAGGCAAGTGTTGATATTGCTGCGTTTAACCAGACACAGACGGGATTTGAATGTCTCGTTAAGTGGTAAAACCTCCCCTAAGAGGGGTATTCACTCTGTTCGTGTTAATGGTCTGAATGAATATAGTTCATGATGGTCGTTAGCATTATGAAAATGAACCTATCAGTATTCACGGTGTTAAATTGACAGCTACGAAGTGGTATAGTTTCTTCTTCTTTCGTTCGCTGAGTGGAGAAGTTGACTAAAGACCCGTCATCATTATTCATCAGAGGAAATGTTGATACCGTGTAGCTAAACGGCTTTTCTGGGAACCGACTGTGGACAATAACATTGACAGGATCATCATTTGTAATTACGTCTATTAAATATTTGACCATTAAAACATCCATGGTCGTTTGTGACAGTTATTTGTTTCTGCAAGTTTAATAATTAAACTGTAATTAGCGATTTTAATGACCATCATGTAAGGCTATCGATGCAGAAGCCGTTAGCATTCAGACAGAAGACGTCGACAGCAAGTTTGCAAACATTTTAACTTGTACTCAACAATGGGTTACCAAACCCTTGCTAAACAAGGTCATACTAGTGTTTCACCAGTATCTCAGAAGATCAGACGTCACCAGTATTCATTCATTCATTCATTCATTCATTCATTCATTCATTCAGTGGCATGTTCTTTGCAGAACCGTGCTCCCATAACAATCTTACGGAAAACTTCCAGGTCATAAGCAAGATGTTCCGCGTCCGATACACCCATCTGAAGATAACTTGCCACATCTTGCCACATCCTGCACCCATCTTCTCTTTGGCCGCCCTCTTCCTCTCTTCCTGGGCATATACCTCTCCATTATTGTTCTCTCCAAACTTTCATGATCTTTTACATGACCAAAATATTTCAATTTTCTTAGTTTTATCGTTATTAGTAGCTAATGTTCTTTAATATTCAAATCTTGTCGCACTTATTTTTGGTTTTGTTTTGTTTCTGTATCCAAGATATTCTTAGAACTCGTCTATAACATTTATATTCAAAGGCATTTATGCGATGTTCAGCTTATTTAGTAAGTGTCCAGGTCTCACATGCGTATGTTGCAATGGGAAAGATGCATGGTCTTAAAAATATAATTTTTTTTTAAAAACTTCTATCTGTCCCACTTGAACAATGTTCTAAGAGAGATGGATAGCATGCAAATGAATATATTAGGCGTAAGTGAGATGAGATAGAAGGGATCGAGAAAAATTATAGCTGACAACCACACAATAATTTATTCTGGAGGGGATACACATGAAAAAGGTGTAGGAATAATATTAGATGAAAAAACAGCCAAATCAATTAATGGATACTGGTGTATTTCAGATAGAGTTATTATGGTCAAAGTCAAAGGCCAACCAATAGATATAAATATTATACAAGTATATGCACCAACAACAAGCAGTAGTGATGAATAAATACAACACTTTTACGACGAAATAGACATGGCGATGGCTTAAATTGGATCACTGTCACGGAATTACTGGAGACGCCGACCAGAATGTGGATTGCCAGAGACAGCCGTCTCTAGGCGCCGCAACCCTGTGTTGTTGGGAAAGGTTTTCCCAGATCAAACGCCGACCAGAATTCTTTGAGTGCAGTGAACGGATTTCCCTGATCAAAAGGGGACCAGTCGGTATATTATTTACCCGATCCGAGAATGAGAGAAAGAGAGTTTCTCGGCACCTGGTTTCTGGCTAAGTCAGTGACGTCATTCAGCCACAGTTCTCGGCAGTCGGGATAACAAATTTGCAATCAGTGCGCTGGATGGATTGAAACGAAATGGAGTGTTATTCTGTTCCAATTCTAATTGGGAAAAGAAATTACTGTGTCTCGAGTTGATTAAAGTCGACAGACATTTGTCCATAATGTGAATTTGTGGTTTCAATTCTAGAAAGGAATAGATTAAATATGGTATTAAATAGATAGTGATTATGTATAAGTAATTAAAGGCAGTGCTTCACAAATTGTCGGCAACGCGCGTCGGGATGATATCACCGGGAAAGGGAAACCAATTGTAGTAGTCACTAATACTAGGCAGGTAATTGACTATGCACAATTGCGAGATACTTGGAATTTAGCGTAGTGATGGGGCGTTGTGGGAACCTATTATAGGAGCGTCGGTAGTGGTAGGCTGATGCGTTGCTTAAGCTAGGTTGAGTGGTATATCGTTTAACTCAGCAGGTTAAGACCAATGTCGTGGGATGATATTCAGTGAGATTGAGGGTGGTTGAGGGAATAAAGGAAATGTTAATGGTAGGATCTTCCGGTAGGGTGTCTACTGGGGTTTCTTCGCTTTCCTTTAGTCTTTCCTTTTCTTAAGACGGCTCAGGCAAATGTGATGAACTCCTCTGCCTTATGCCAGAGTTTAGTTCTATGTTGATCAGGATATACATATCTGAGTACGGTCTTCGGCCTACACTCACATATAGTAGGTCTGAATCGGGTTTCTCTCACCGGGCGTTCTCTCTTCGACAGGTTCTACTGTATCTGAGAACTTAAGGACAACTCAGAGAGGTGGACAATGGCAGTAACACCGAGTGCAGTTTTGCCAAATGGACTCTGCAATTGGACGCCGTTCCACAAATAATGGTCTCGTCTGAGCCAGGAGTGTTTATCATGCAAAGGCTAGGTGTCAGTGGTTGAGTTCCCAAAACAGCTGATTTTAATGAACTGTAAACACCTCACTTGACTATGACTGTAGTAGGTAGAGAGGTTTGAATAATGAAGAGAATCATTCAGTAACATTGTCCAATGAGACAGAAGGTTTTGAGATCTTGTGAGATATGTGAAAGTGTTCCAAGGTCACAGGATTTCTATGGACATATCAGGTACATCGTGTGTTTCGAACTCATGGACATTATTCTACCGTATTCAACATTAGTAACCAGGCACCCGGACTATCCACGATCAACTGGAAGAAGTCGGCCCCTGGCCGCTTCACATCCCTACAAAAGTATATGTTCTATGTAGCACTTCAACATTCTTTTCTTTCCGTTTCAATTGATATCTTTTTATTGGTCAGTATGTTTTTCATCTTGCAAAAAGGCTACCTTCGCAATGGCAATCATTGTTCTAATATCTTCAAGACATCTCCCTTCAGATGTTACGACTGTTCCGAGATAACTGTACCGATTCACTTGTTTCACCAAAAACACGTGTCTATTACCGTATCCCTAAAATGGAATGCGCAAATGAAATATGTACCTGTACCATTGATGAACTTACAAACAAAATTATTGAGCACATCTCAAAATGTTGAGAATCATCAAATTAGCTTCTGCCCAAGTTGGATCAGCTCTAACAAACAGAACGTGAGTCCGCTAGATAAACGATTTTCTCACATTGTTTTATTTCTTCCTGATTTTGTTCACCGCCAGTCAATAGTTTGAGAAATTGATCGTGCTATTTACACGGCGACAATCAGCCGCTAAGTACTGCATTTATTCAGCAGTCTTACCACGGGGCACTATAAAGAATGGTTTTAAATATAGTGTGTTGTTCAGTCATGTTTGTTTAACTTCTGAAATGTGGCGCGACAATTACATATGTGCCAGGAATATACTTAAGTGTTATTTGCGTGCGAAATTAGTGGTTTCCAAAATAACGAACAAAAAAAAAAAGAAGCGCTTTCCGAAGACAATATTCTAAGGCGAGCGTGACTGGGAAAAGGAATCAAGCAGCGGACCTAAAACGCCACACAAAGACATCTGTTTAGTTTAGTTTAGTTTAGTTTATGGATCAACATCACGGCACACGGGTGCAACCCATAAATGCTCCGTTCTCCTCCTAACTCAAACCTGAGTCTGGAGAAGCTCAGCTCAGTGCACGAACTCCGTAGCACCGCCGAGGATCCTGAAATACTTTGGGTAGATTTTTAACTCGAAATTTTGCCCGGGTAGCGCCGTTAGGCTACTCTTTTTCGATTTCCAACTGCCAAGGGATTTTTTACGTGCGCAACAATACACGGGCGTCCGATCTCACTACCCAGAGACCAGGGGAAATTACTGGAAGTCCCGGTGGATTTTTAAAATAAATCCTGGTCTTGTGGTACGACGATTAAAAAAGAATAGTAAAGAATCGATGTTGTTACGCCTAATTAGTTAGTTTCATATCCTTTAAAGGACGTTGCAGTTAACCACATGATTTTTGGCAAGTTTACATTCATTAGTTTGCCATTGCTTTCTGAATGACCAGCACTGATACGTTACACCTACTTTGCCATAATAAAGTCGAGTTTTTGTTCCGCAGTCGATATTCTTATGTTCTGACTGTGGCGGAAATGGCTGGGCTCAGACTGATCCCAAGAGCTTCTTCCGTACCTACTTTAGGACTGACAGGTGACAATATAATCCTCTTCGGTAACGATGGGCAAAGAAGATAACACACGGACGCAAACACAGAGAAACGATATCACTGTCTGTTAGGCAGTAGACTTTCGTGTTCATGTGGTAAAGAAACGTACATTTATTCACATGTATTGTTGGACACTCACAGAAGTAGAAGACAGAAGTAACCGCATTCTCTAATTCTTTATTCTACTTCTGTGAGAGCCAAACAATACATGTGTGTTTATTTATGAACTATTAATATAGCATAGTATACCTTTACCGGCTGTTGGTTTGAACAGACTCTTGTCTGTTCCACTTTTCACATGGGGCAGCAAGAAGCATTTTGTGGCACAAGAACGGAGCACAATGGGGCGACCCTTTGCCGTGAATTTGGAACAGCGACTAAATAACTAACTGACTAATACCGCGACTAAATAACTAATTGACTAATATAACATATTGCCGTCTTGGTATTAATTACGCGTTGGTCCTTGCTCTTCCATTCCCCTTTCTTCTTCTTTCGTTAGCGTAAAATGTGTCTGTATCTGTAATGTTGTCTCTTGTGTGAGTGCTCTGCCATATTCTAACTAGATCATACATACCACGGAAAATCCCGATAGGAGTAGAGGAAGCCCAGTGACCTGCACACTTGCTTGCCGGCACGATGGCATTGGGTTAAATCCTTATCGTCGCGAACTAACATTGTTTTAATTGACCCCAGCTCCCGGGTCGACGCAAGTCTGAACTTGTTACCAGGAAATGTTCTGTGAAGTAAAGCCGGCTGGTGAGATATTAATCATATCACCAACCCAGTGTCGACCGGTCTGTAACATATTACTAGCACCATATGAACAGTGTGCCTTGAAGTGAGTAAAAGGCTCCCATACTATTTAAAAAATACAAACAGATTCAGTTCCAAACAAGAAGTAGGTTTAGACCATACAAAAATGGATGACGGAAAATGGGAAGTAGGGGTGTGTCACAGTTATGACTTACCAGTTGTTATTAGGCTAGCAGACATGTTTGTTGTATTATAACACAACAACATTTCGAAATATAAATCCATGACAGATACGAGAAGTCACTTAAGACGATTAGTCATCCAATGGCATTGAATCATTTAATCGTTATGGTCAGCATGGCCGAATGGATAAGAACGCGTATTCTTAAACATCCGGTGTGCTGATGTCGAGTTAAGGGGTTCAGCCCTGTCGTGAATTCACTCCAAGTTACAATCAGATGTAAAAAATACCAAGGACCGTCAGAGTAACAGCTGTAGTTGTTTACAAGCGGCAGGTATATCAAACGGCACCGTGGACCTTGAGAAGTCTTGTGTAGACAGAAAATATGTCAAGGTTATTTTGCCGAGCAGCGGAATCAAAGACAGACGCTAGCTGTGTTGGTTGTCAAGACAACTGGGGACATTGATTGAAAACAAGGGAGATAAGATCTTATTCTGAAATGGATAGGCTCCCCTTGGAATCATCTGGTGTATTGACATCAAAGGAACGTCACGTGAACAATTCAAGGCTCTTGGTGACAAAAACATGATTTGTTTTTGGCTAGTGTAGCTCAAACAGTTGACGTAGGCAGAAGTGATAGCTGGCTCGATCCGTGTTGAATAGAATCGCATGTGTTCGGTTTTGCTTAACATGTGTCTTTTATGGCAAACTGTGTATTCGATTCAGAGATTGAGTCCGGACGGCATAAGGTATTTTAAAGATTGCATCTAGCTATAAATAATGTGGAATAGCTTAGAAATATAGTTTAGAACTATAACATAGTGTTGTTGCATTGTGGTTAGGTAGTCAAGGAATATCAGCAACAATAGGCAGTCGCATTGTTAAGATTAACTAGTATAAGAAGGCAGGTGGCTCCGCTGATGGGGAATAGTGAAATGGGATGATATTGGGGGAGATTGGGGATGGGGAGAGTGTGCAATGATGGGATCCTCCAGTGAGGTCTGCTGGGGATCTACACCCTGCATTTTGCTCTGTCCTGATCTTAACCCACCTCAGACCTATATGGGAAGAGCTCCTCTGCCCATGACAGAGTTGGTTCACTGTCATGTATCTGAGTGAGGATGTAGGCCTACCCCCATCTAATGGAGGTCAGGGACAGGTGCTCTCACCAAGTGTATTGTTATCTCTTTTACAGGTTCCCTTAGGTCACTCAAGTCAATGAGAATGGAGACCTTAGTGCAGGCAGTTAGTCAGCAACTTTTGCACTGGGCCCATGATGAAAGGGGTGTAAAGGAACAATCGTGAGAGTATTTATTAAACGCCACACGTTAGCAGAATACTAGAGATTGTTTTCTCCGCATCATTTTGGAGAAGGAACAATCGTGAGATTAATGTTTCGAACATCATATGTGAACAGAACAATATAATTTTTTTTTTTTAAACCACATGGGAAAAGTCCAGTGGGTATTATGTTTTCACACGACAGGTGAAAAGACTTCTAGGTACTGTTTTTCCACATCACATGGGAATAGAACAGTATAAACTTATTAGGAAGTTATTATAACAACGGTCTTGTGAACAGTAGACACTTTAGACAGGAATTACATTTATTTCAAGGAACAGTATTTCGTGTCCTCACTAGACAAGGATGTTATAAGTCTAAGAACAATTGGGACATGTAATAACGGTGTGTGATCCAGGCCGGATCAGTGTTAAACTGTGACTAGGTATATGAGTGATCAAGCAGCGACCGGTGGAAGTCTACATCTAGCAGGAGGGACACATTCCTTGGTGAGTGTAATGTGGACTGAATGAAGATGTGGTGTGATCCTTTCCGGGATGATCGGGCTGGGCTCTTCAGCTACTTGGTCTAAGTTTGCACACGCTAGAATACTCGACACACATTCTACACATTACACACACGCACTTCTCACACCCATACTCTCTGTTTTAATAAATTATTTTTTTGTATTTATTTGTTAAAGCTAGAGTTGTGAATTATGTTGTGTTGGGGAAGAGTGAGAGGGGGCATGATCCAGGGGTGAGTGAGAGTAAGAAAGAGGTATCTACAAACTGATGGAGTTGGTGGACGGAGTCTGGTGGTTTCTCTAGGACAATAATATTGGGTTAATAAAAATGTGGGTGTTGATTCCCCTCACTCCAGGGACGACACTTAAGTAAGAAAGGATAACTTACGACATTTATTGGGGGCTCGTCAACGTGATCTTTGGACAGCGGGATCTCTTGGAAGCGGGATCTCTTGGAAGCGGGATCTTTTGACAGCGGGATATCCTGACAACGGGGTCTTTTGACACGGGATCTTTACTTAGAGGACGGTGATATTGTTAGAGAGAGAATCCAGCTAGAGTGAATGTGGATAGGGGTTAAGAAACATATCTTACCTGTTCACAATTCACACGTCTGCATAAATCGGTGGTCCTGATTCTGCTCTTGTCACTGAGTGATTGTGTTGTGTTGTGCTGTGTGTTAATAAATATATAGATTAACTGTAATTGTACATTGTTTATATATTTCGCTTAGAGATAATCTATACTCTATCGGCTGACTTACGTCTCTGAAAAATGGCCACTCCTAAACTAACCACGGCAGAACTAAGAGCACAGGGGGGCTTGTCAGGTTTTGCCCTAACAGATTACATACAGGAGGTGGAGAGGGAATATCGTCAAGCAGAAAGGGAAGATCGAAAGGCCGAGTTGGAATTGAGAAAGATGGAGTTAGAAACTAAGAGGATAGAGGCTGAGCAAGCCACTAGAAGGTTGGAATTGGAAGCAGAACAAGCTGCTAAGAAATTGGAAGCTGAGCAAGCAGCTAAGAAATTTGATGCTGAGCAGGCAGCTAAGAAATTTGAAGCTGAGCAAGCAGCTAAGAAATTGGAAGCTCAACAGGCTGCTAAGAGATTGGAAGCTGAACAAGAAGCTCAGAAAAGGGAGCACGAGTACCGGATGCGGGAACTCGAGCTTAAGAGGCAATCTAGTGGGGAAACTGAGGGAGCAGTGGGAGGTTCCTCTCTCCCTGGCTCAACACCAGTAGGTAGACATAGCTACCATGCTATGAAGTTCCCTCTAGCAATCTACGAGGAGGACAAGGAGAAGATTGACCAGTACCTTTAACGCTTCGAGGCCATGTCTGTTGCCATGGGGCTGGCCCGCGACAAATGGTGTATTAAGCTATCCCAAGGATTACGCGGGACCGGCTACGAGGTATATTCTCGCCTGCCACCAGGACATGAGAACAATTATGACGAATTGAAGACGGCTCTGCTGAAACGATTCGAGGTTACGTCACATACCTACCGGAAAAAATTTCGTGCAGCGAAACGAGAACCGGGGGAGTTGTTTGCCGCCTACAGTTTGCGTCTAAAATCCTATCTCCACAAGTGGATGGATTTGGCTGTGTTTGCACATGACTATGAGAGTCTGGAAGAGCTCATGGTGGTCGACCAGCTGAAGAAGCAAATGTCAAAACCTCTCAGGACATTCCTGGGAGAACAAGGAGCGGAACGTATTGACCTCGTGACAAAACTAGCAGAACGGTTCGTCGAGGTACATGGGGAGTCAGGGGAAAACTTGTCCACCAACACCAAAAGTCAGGAGAAACATGACAAGAAGAAAGCTAAAAACTCAGGAACCAAAAAGGGGGAACCTTATGTACAAAAATCAGAGGATAGTTCAGAGAAGACGAAGGAGGGAAGCAAGAGCACTTCAAGCTCTACACCAAAACGACCGTGGTCGGAGAAGTGGTGTTCAATTTGTAAGTCACCCTCTCACAATACGAGGGATTGCAAATCGAAGGCTAAGAGCCCTCACTTCGCAGCATATCAAGTGACTTCCAAGGAGGTTGTCACTGAAAATGCCAAGGTCAACAAGGAATCTCGCCACAAGGAGAGCTCACTTAAGTCCGGCACTAGACAATCAAGGACAGGGAAATGGTGCAACCAATGCAAGTCAAACACGCACAAGGCTATTGACTGCAGGGGAAAGTCAGGAGATTCTCAATTCGTCGTGTGCCCAGTGGAACCCAAGGTGGAGCCCACTGAACAGGTCAAGGTCGAGCCCACTGAACAGGTCAAGGTCGAGGAAGAGACTCCAGACCAGGAAAAACCACCTGTAGTGGAATTGGTAGAGGTGAACGGTCGTCAAGTGGAGTGTTTGTACGACACAGGACTGGACGGAGAGGCCGTGATTTCTGCGGATCTGGTACACCCAGAACAATTTACAGGTGAGACCATGGAGATACAGCCTGCACAGAAGAGCGCCGTGGCCACGAAGTTGCCCATTGCTAACGTGGAGATTCGGTCAAGATATGTCACCGGCACAATCAAGGCCGCTGTATTGACCGATCAAATTTTTCCAGTAATCCTTGGTTGCTGTCGCTTGTCGTCCCTGGGGGGAAAGTGGAACCAACAAGCACACCTGTTAATTATCCTTGTCTAGGTTTTCTTCTGCTGGTGGACATTTGTCTACATACCCCCCTTTTATTTTTAAAGTCTGTCAATCACTAACTCGCTCTCTCTCTCTCTCTCTCTCTCTCTCTCTCTCTTCTCTCTCTCTCTCTCTCTCTCTCTCTCTCTCTCTCTCTCTCTCTCTCTCTCTCTAACAGACAATACCCCCTTTCACGTTCCTTCAACACATACCGCCACTAACACAGGTTTCGAACAAAATGATAAAACATTTATTGCAGAAAAGTGTCAGTTGAGTGTGCCATGTAGGTGTGTGAATATGTGTTATGTGATCTATCTTAAATGGGTGTCATAATCTAGTATCGGATCAGCATCAGAGTTTGGCATCACCATACAGCCGTTCAACGTAACCATTCACATAACAGGAAATATCTCACCAAGGGCTGCGTCTTTCTCTGACTGCTGATGATTTTTCTTCCCACTCTGTTCTGGAAACTCGTAAATAATATAGTATCCACGGATTATGTTTGTAAGTGTTTTTTTCCCTGTCAATCACAGGTGTAAATCCGTTCAATGGAAAGGTATTATCGTTCACTGAATATCCGATCATCAATGTTTTCTTCACTTACTTAGGGTCATTTAGTTCTTCTCACCCGATATAACGGTCGGTAATATATTCCAGGTATTAAAGAAGATAAACACCGATTTTAGCATATATAGTCTTTCTACTGCAGTTTATCACTTCATTGATCATCTCACTTAGAGTGATGCAGTTAGTTTCGTTGGTCATTTTTATTCACAATAAACTGACATTAGTGTTGAACGTGGTTCACAGCTTCATATCATTGATTACTTCATCCTATTCTGACCAATTACTTCTGTTTAGATTGGTAACCACTTTCAATGCCAAGTTCAGGGAACCTGTTGAGTAAAACAACAGCTTGTGAAAGAAACGCAACTCCGACCTATGATATGTGAATGTAGATAATAGGCTATATTCAGAAAGTAATCTCCCTAGATCATACTAGAGTTATACTCTTATATAAGACAGAATAGTCCGCACTTTACCCTATACAAGGTGGAAGAAAAACACGCTAAAGCAAAGCACATAAATCCTAGTATAGTCTTATCCTTCTGACTGTACAGACACCTTACTCTACACAACTTAAATCACTCTTCAGCCGAATGCTGTCTACTCTTTATACTACGTTTACACATGCAAATCCCTATGCTAGCTTTCTAAGCTACATCTGTATAATCACCTTATTGAATTTTATTTCCTGCCTAGACTTATATGCCGGTGTGCGGGGGAATGAACAGGCGGACAGATTGGCTGGCTCGGCAGAACTTGGTGGAGTGTTGATGCATGACAAGGCAGATGTGGTTGCGGCCTTGTGGGAGCACGTGTACACCTCGGAAGAGCAAATGGATCACCATAGTCTGGTTAGAATGAGGCAGCGAG
Organism: Cepaea hortensis; assembly: GCA_963921405.1. Taxonomy (NCBI): domain Eukaryota; kingdom Metazoa; phylum Mollusca; class Gastropoda; order Stylommatophora; family Helicidae; genus Cepaea; species Cepaea hortensis. Next base: position 159,144,176 of record OY992876.1, read on the forward strand.
GAGTGACGAGGGGATCTGGCCGACGCTCGACGCTCAGAGGAAAGGCGAGACGGACATATAATCAGATTGCTACTGGAACTATTAGTGTTGGATCTCTTCGCTGGTTGCTGAGGATGGGGACGGAGCGCTTATGGGAATGTCCCGAACGCTGTGATGTCGGTTCCTAGATCAATCAATCAATCAATCACTTATATCAGTTTAATTCCCATGAAGGGACAGGGTTGGTTATTTTTACACAACCTAAACTCTGTGATATATTTTCTATACGGCACTGAAATACATTCCCACTCCAACCGTTGTTACGTCCAACTCTCCACTGAGTTTAACTGTCTCTGTCCACATATAAATTTCCTGTCCTACGTCACTGGGTTTTTCCGTCCCCCTCAATTATCCCTGCTCCTATTCCGTCCTTTGATCCTTCCACATCAACATGCTAACAATATTCTTTGATAACGACGCTCTCCCGGTATCGTTGCTTTTCGGTTGCCCAAATGATTCGGTTAATAGTATTTCAAAGATATCGACTGTTTGATCGTGCTCCAAACTTCTCGACGATAAACGATGTTTTTTGGGACCCGGTGATTCTCCGCAAAGTCCGATACGGACTTTTCTTTGATCTTTTCCGGTAGACAATTCGTCCGTTGGGCTTCACTTCCGTGTCCCAGACGTACGGCCAGTGTTTGAAGTCACGATCGCCGTCTGGTTTAAGATTTCAGGACCGTCACTTGACTGTTTCTGTCATTTTCTCCATCGGGATCGTAGCCTGCCAGCCATATCATGACATAGGCCCCCTCTTAAGAGAGTTGACCGCGTCGACTCTTACTCCCTGGAGGTTCGATCCTGATGGTCTTCCTCAGCATACTCTTCTTCCTCAGGAGTTGGGTGTCTAGATAGGAAATCAGCCCCTACATTCACCTTACCAGGAATATACTCCACTGTGAAGTTGTACGGCTGCAGCAACAACGACCACCGCATCAACCATGCGTTGAGCTTCTGCGAGGTAGCTAGGAACATCAAGGGTTGATGATCTGACTGGACCGTAAACTGCACTCCATACAAATATGGTTGACATTTTTGTACGGCCCTTACAAGTGACAAGCATTCTTTTTCAACGGTAGAATAATTTCTTTCAGCCGGTAGAAGTTTCTTACTGGCATATGCTACAGGTTTCAAAACCGAAGCATCTTCTATCCCTTCTTGTATCAAGGCTGCTCCAATTCCAATCCCACTCGCATCTGTTCTTAGCACAAAGGGTTTTGAAAGGTCTGGGAGTTGTAGAACTGGTTTATTCATCAACGCCTCTTTTAATTGACAGTAGGCCCCCTCGCATTCTGGCGTCCATACAATTGTCTCTGGGAGTCCCTTTTTTAATGTTTCGGTTAATGGATTTCCCAGTTCAGTAAAATGTGGGATGAACTTCTGATAAAACCCGCACAACGACAGAAATGGTCTCACATCTTTCTTTGTCTTTGGCCTTGAAGCTCGTCTGACTTTTTCCATGTTCTTCTCCTCCGGGACAATTTTACCTGGAGTGATGGTATGACCTAGAAATTCCAGAGTTTGGTAACCAATCATGCACTTGGTTGGGCGCGCGGTAAGCCCTGCTTCCCGGAGCCTATTGAAAACTCTCTCCAAGGGCCCCAAATGGTCATCTAAGCTGTCACTGGCAATTAGTATTATATTAAATATCATCCATGAATGAGATAATGGACGGATCACGTAAAGGATCTAACAAAGCTCTCATCATGCGAGTAAACACACTAGGCGCATTGCTGAGTCCAAAAGGCATGACGTTGAACTCATAGTGTCCACTAGGTGTACTGAAAGCCAGCAGAGGTCGAACCGTCGGTTTGACCAGGATCTGGTAATAACCTCTACTCAGATCTACTTTAGAGAAGTACTTAGCTTTATGGAGCCTGGCGGATAACTGGGTTGGATTCGGCAAATGTTCCACCTGAAACTGGTTATGACTATTCAAGAGTCTATAGTCAATACATAACCTGTGTTCTCCACTCGGTTTTCGTATCAACACCACTCCGGCATTATATGGGGATGTGGATGGCGCAATCACATCATCCTCCAACAGTTTCTGTATCTCCTCCTCCAAAGCCTTCTCTTTAGAAAATGGCACTGGGTAGACTTTTTGGCGGACCGGCTCTTGCGTGGTTAAGGTCATCTCGAACTCGACCAGCTTCGTCCGTCCTGGTTTATCCGTCAGGATCTGCTTATGGGATTTGAGAACCTGGGCAATCTTTTCCCTCTCCTGGAGAGTCAGATCAGGGTTCACCTGTACTTCCCGATAAGTTTCCTGGTGCACTAGAGGATACTGTCTGTCCTCGTCTGGTCCGGTTTCAGTCTCCACTGCTACCGCCATTGCCATGAGATGGGATGCCCCTTCACCGGTTCTCTCTTCATATTTCCTCAAGAGATTAATATGGAAAATCTTCGACTTTCCCCGGATCCGGATTTGATAGTTGGTTCTGGATACCATCCTTTCCGCGGGAAATGGTCCCTGCCATCCTATCTCCAGTTTGTTGGTTCCCGTTGGGAGTAGCAACAATACTTTGTCTCCCACCTCAAGAGCTCTGTCTCTAGACCTACGGTTGTAGTACTCCGCATGTCTCTTTCTGGCTTTTCTCAAGTTTCGAGTCGCCAGAGCCCATCCCGTGTGAAGTTTTTCCTTCAGTTCCTCCACGTATTTGTACGAGGAGATCACTTCTTCTGACGTCCCTTCCTCCGTCAAACTCCTCAGCAAAGCTTCCAATGGTCCCTTGATTGGTCGACCAAACAGTAGAGTAGCTGGCGGTACTCCTGTTGAGCCATGTGGCACTTCCCTATAGGCAAAAAGGGCGACCGGGATGTATTCATCCCACCTATCAGGTTTATCCTGGGCCAGTTTCCTGAGCATTGTCATCAACGTGCCGTTGAAACACTCTACTTGCCCATTAGCTTGAGGGTGGTAAGGACTGGTATGTTTATGATTGGAGTGGAACACCCCAAAAACCTCCTCCATGAGTTTCCCACAAAACTGAGACCCATTATCCGTCAGAATATGATTAGGGAAGCCTAATCTAGTAAAGGCCCCCATCAGTGCATCAGCCACTCGTTTCGAGTCAATGGTTGGCAATGGTATGGCTTCCCACCACATCGAACAGCAATCCACCATTGTGAGGATATACATGTTCCTCTTCTTAGTCCTAGGAAGAGGACCCACGAGGTCGATGGCTACCCTCTTGAAAGGAGAGTTCATAATGGGCATTTCACCTAACACCACCGGCGCTGTCCAGTGTTTCGGTGCCACCCTCTGGCACTCAGTGCATGATTTTACATACCGACGCACATCTCCAGTCAATCCTGGCCAATAATAATGTCAGGAAATCCGCTGCATGGTGGCGGCCATACCCATGTGTCCTCTGAACGAAACGGTATGCCCCATCTGAACAATTTGGGAATGGTAGGCCCTCGGGACTGCCAATTGACCATGTAAGTTGTCTCCCCTTCCGGCTCTCCGATAGAGCAGCCGATTCTTCATGTAGTACTGTCCTCGTTTGGGTGGAACAACACTTTTCTGCAGCTTCCTATAGCAAGGACGTAAAGTCTCATCCTCACTTTGGGCAGTTCGCAACTCCCTTGGCATTGGGTTTGAGACCTTTGTCTCTGCCTGATCCTTTTCCTTCTGAGAGCGTGTCTGCATAGCTCCCATGTGGATTGGTTCATTTGGCATTCCCAAAAAGACATATCGACAACCGAGGATGGCGGGAAATATGGGATCAGTCAATACTGCGGCTCTGATTGTGCCCGTGACATATCTTGACCGAATCTCCACCTTAGCAATTGGTAACTTCATAGCCACAGCACTCTTAGTCGCAGGCTGTATCTCCATGGTCTCCCCAGTGAGTTGTTCTGGGTATACCAGATCAGCAGAAATCACAGCTTCCCCGTCCAGTCCAGTATCGTATAAACATTGGACTTGTTGGCCATTCACCTCAATCAACTCTACCACCGGTGGTCTCCCTTGGTCCGGAGTATCTTCCACCTCCTCGACCCTTTCCTTGGAGTCATCTTTAGGTTCCCCGAGGCATGTTGTGAAGTGTGCGTCATGTGACTGGAATCTGCAGTCTTCTGTATTATGAGTTTTCGACCGGCAGTGTTTGCACCCTTTTCCTGTCCAAGGTTTTTCCCTTCCTGACTTCGGTGCGCTCTCTGGGTTCCGATTTTCTTCGCCGACCTTAGCCTTGTCGGTGACAACCCCCTTAGGAGTCACTTGGCATGCCGCGAAGTGAGAGCTTTTTGGTTTCGATCTGCAGTCTTTTGTGTTGTGAGAGGGCGACTTGCAGAACGAACACCACTTCTCAGACCACGGTCGTTTTGGTGGAGCATTCGAGGTGCTCTTGTTTCCTTCCTTCATCTTCTTCAAACTCTCCGTTGAAGTCTTCACATAAGGTTCCCCTTTCTTGTATTCCGCTTTCTTAGATTTTTTTCGGTCGTGTTTCTCCTGGCCTTTGGTGGTTTGTGTACTTGGTTCCGCAGCCTCCCCATGCACCTCCACGAATCTCTCCGCCAACTTATTCACCACTTCCATCCGTTCCGCCCCTTGTTCTCCCAAGAAGGTTCTGCGAGGTTTCGACATTTGCTTTCCCATCTGGTCGACTACCATCAGCTCTTCCAGACTCTCATAGTCCCCCTTGAACTCTGCCAAATCCATCCATTTCTGGAGATATGATTTTAGGCGCAGACTGTAGGCTCTCGTTTTGCTGATCAAAACTTCTTTCGATATGTCTGTGAGGTGATTTCATAGTGTTTCAGCAAGGCGGCTTTTAATTCCTCGTAGCTATTTTCGTGTCCTGGTGGTAGGCGTGAGTAAACCTCGTAACCGGAACCTCGTAATCCCTGGGATAACTTAAAATTCAATTTGCTTCTATCCAGCCCCATAGCGACTGACATGGCCTCGAACCGATCCAAAAACTAGTATATCTTCTCTTTACTTTCATCAAAGACAGCCAAGGGAAACTTCATGGCATGGTAACCATGTCCACTCATGTTGGGTGAACCATGGGAAAAGGATCCTCCTTCTGCCCCGTCAGTTTCTCCCTTAGTTTGTGTCTTGAGCTCCAGTTCTCGCATGCGGTATTCATGTTCTCTTATCTTGTTGGCCTCTTCAGCTTGCAACCTCTTGTTGCCCTGTTCCATTCCCAGTCTCTTGGCCTCTTGTTTCATTTCCAGTCTCTTGGCCTCCTGTTCCATCTTTCTGAGCTCTAGCTCTGCCTTTCGATCTTCTCTTTCTGCTTGACGACGCTCTCTTTCTACCACCTGTATATACTCTGATAGGGCTTGTCCAGACAACCCCATCGCTTCACCCTTTTCCCTCAATTCTTCCATCTCCAGTTTATGAGTGGCCATAGTTAAAGAAGATAAGTGAGCAGGTTGAGTAAAGAGACCCTAAGGCAGTAAGTACGTACTCAATATCTAAAATAAATATATATCTATATATTTTATTTATTATATATATCAAGTTCTATATATAACTATGACACCACACAGGACACCACAAACAATCTCTCAACCACAAGAGGAGATTAGGATAAAGACTTATGTAGACGTGTAAAGTGTGAACAGGTAGGTACTGTGTCTGAACACCTATCCACATTCACCCTGTCTGGATCTTTATTTTCCCGACAATAATGTCCCCAACAGCAATGTAATGTAGCCCAAATATATAATGCAATATCACTATATATCCTCTGGACCTGCTCCCATTTAGTCACTATATATATATCCCATAGACGTGCTCTACTATAAAGTCACCATATATATATATATTGGACGTGTTCTCATTTAAAGTCACCATATATATCTCGCAGACATGTTGCCATTATTGTCACTAATATATATCCCGGACGAGCTCCCATTAATGTCGCTTGTCGTCCCTGGGGGGAAAGTGGAACCAACAAGCACACCTGGTAATTATCCTTGTCTAGGTTTTCTTCTGCTTGTGGACCTTTGTCTACATACCCCCCTTTTATTTTTAAAGTCTGTCAATCACTAACTCTCTCTCTCTCTCTTTCTCTCTCTAACAGACAATACCCCCTTTCACGTTCCTTCAGCACATACCGCCACTAACACAGGTTTCGAACAAAATGATAAAACATTTATTGCAGAAAAGTGTCAGTTGAGTGTGCCATGTAGGTGTGTGAATATGTGTGATGTGATCTATCTTAAATGGGTGTCATAATCTAGTATCGGATCAGCATCAGAGTTTGGCATCACCATACAGCCGTTCAACGTAACCATTCACATAACAGGAAATATCTCACCAAGGGCTGCGTCTTTCTCTGACTGCTGATGATTTTTCTTCCCACTCTGTTCTGGAAACTCGTAAATAATATAGTATCCACGGATTATGTTTGTAAGTTTTTTTTTTTTTCAGTCAATCACAGGTGTAAATCCGTTCAATGGAAAGGTATTATCGTTCACTGAATATCCGATCATCAATGTTTTCTTCACTTACTTAGGGTCATTTAGTTCTTCTCACCCGATATAACGGTCGGTAATATATTCCAGGTATTAAAGAAGATAAACACCGATTTTAGCATATATAGTCTTTCTACTGCAGTTTATCACTTCATTGATCATCTCACTTAGAGTGATGCAGTTAGTTTCGTTGGTCATTTTTATTCACAATAAACTGACATTAGTGTTGAACGTGGTTCACAGCTTCATATCATTGATTACTTCATCCTATTCTGACCAATTACTTCTGTTCAGATTGGTAACCACTTTCCATGTCAAGTTCAGGGAACCTGTTGAGTAAAACAACAGCTTGTGAAAGAAACGCAACTCCGACCTATGATATGTGAATGTAGATAATAGGCTATATTCAGAAAGTAATCTCCCTAGATCATACTAGAGTTATACTCTTATATAAGACAGAATAGTCCGCACTTTACTCTATACAAGGTGGAAGAAAAACACGCTAAAGCAAAGCACATAAATCCTAGTATAGTCTTATCCTTCTGACTGTACAGACACCTTACTCTACACAACTTAAATCACTCTTCAGCCGAATGCTGTCTACTCTTTATACTACGTTTACACACGCAAATCCCTATGCTAGCTTTCTAATCTACATCTGTATAATCACCTTATTGAATTTTATTTCCTGCTTAGACTTATATCAGTTTAATTCAATTGAAGGGACAGGGTTGGTAATTTTTACACAACCTAAACTCTGTGATATATTTTCTATACGGCACTGAAATACATTCCCACTCCAACCGTTGTTACGTCCAACTCTCCACTGAGTTTAACTGTCTCTGTCCACATATAAATTTCCTGTCCTACGTCACTGGGTTTTTCCGTCCCCCTCAATTATCCCTGCTCCTATTCCGTCCTTTGATCCTCCCACATCAACATGCTAACAATATTCTTTGATAAAGACGCTCTCCCGGTATCGTTGCTTTTCGGTTGCCCAAATGATTTGGTTAATAGTATTTCAAAGATATCCACTGTTTGATCATGCTCCAAACTTCTCGACGATAAACGATCTTTTTTGGGGCCCGGTGATTCTCCGCAAAGTCCGATACGGACTTTTCTTTGATCTTTCCCGGTAGACAATTCGTCCGTTGGGCTTCGCTTCCGTGTCCCAGACGTACGGCCAGTGTTTGAAGTCACGATCGCCGTCTGGTTTAAGATTTCAGGACCGTCACTTGACTGTTTCTGTCATTTTCTGTAGCCTGCCAGCCATATCATGACAGTTGCCGGTATGTCTTTCTGGGAATGCCCAGGGAGCCAATCCATATGGGAGCAATACAGACTCGCTCTCAGACGAGAACGGAAGAGGCAGAAGCAATTGTGACTAACCCAATGCCGGGGGAACTACGAACTGCCCAGGGTGAGGATGCTACTTTACGTCCTTGCTTCAAAAAGCTGCAGAGAAGTGCTGATCCACCAGGACGTGGGCAGTACTACATGAAGAATAGGATACTCTAAAGGAGAGCAGGAAGGGGAGACAGTCTAAACGGTCAGTTGGTCGTCCCGAAAGCTCAACGGTCCCAGATTCTTCATATGGGGCATACCATCTCCTTTAGTGGACACATGGGTATTGCCGCCACCATGCAGCGAATTTCCTGCCATTACTATTGGCCGGGAATGACAGAGGATGTGCGTCGGTATGTGAAGTCATGCCCTGAGTGCCAGAGGGTGGCACCGAAACACTGGACAGCACTGGTGGTCTTGGGTGAGATGCCCATCATGAACTCTCCTTTCGAGAGGGTAGCCATCGATATCGTGGGTCCACTTCCTAGGACTAGGAAGAGGAACATGTATATTCTCACAATGGTGGATTGCTGTACAATGTGGGGTGAAGCCATACCGTTGACCACGATTGACTCGAAATGTGTGGCGGGCGCACTGATGGAGGCCTTTACACGATTAGGCTTTCCTGATCAAATACTGACGGACAATGGGTCCCAGTTTTGTGGAAAATTAATGGAGGAGGTATTTAGGGTGTTCCACTCTAACCATATCCATACCAGCCCTTACCATCCTCAAGCCAATGGACAAGTAGAGCGTTTCAACGGCACGTTGATGACAATGCTCAGGAAACTGGCACAGGAGAAACCTGATAGGTGGGATGAATATATCCCAGCAGCTCTCTTTGCCTATCGGTAAGTTCCTCATGGCTCAACAGGACTACCACCCGCTACGTTGCTGTTTGGTCGTCCAATCAAAGGACCGTTGGAAGCCATGTTGAGGAGTTGGACTGAAGAGGGGACGTCAGAAGAAGTGATCTCTTCTTACAAATATGTGGAGGAACTGAAAGAAAAACTTCACAAGGGGTGGACTCTGGCAAATCAAAACTTGAAAAAGGCTAGAAAAAGACATGCGGCTTACTACAACCGTAGGTCAAAAGACAGATCTCTGGAGGAGGGTGACAAAGTCTTGTTGCTACTCTCAACGGGAAACAACAAACTGGAGATAGGTTGGCAAGGACCATTTCCCGTGGAAAGGGTGATATCCAGAACCAACTATCAGATCCGGATCCGGGGAAAGTCGAAGATTTTCCATATCAATCTCCTGCGGAAATACGAGGAGAGACCCGGAGACAAAGCAGCTCACCTCATGGCAATGGCAGTTGCAGTGGAGACTGAAGTGGGAACCAACGAGGGCATGGAATATCCCTTGGTACATCAGGAAACCTATAGGGATGTGCAAGTGAACCCTGATCTGACTTCCCAGGAGAGGGAAAGGATAACCCAGGTTCTCGAGTCTCATCAGGAGATACTGATTGATAAACCAGGACGAACGAGGTTGGTGGAGTTTGAGATGACTTTGACCACTCAAGAGCCTGTTTGCCAAAAGTTTTACCCAGTGCCATTCTCTAAAGAAAAGGCCCTGGAGGAGGAAATACAGAAACTGTTGGAGGATGACGTGATTGCGCCATCCACATCCCCATATAATGCGGGGGTAGTTTTGTTACGCAAACCAAGTGGAGAACACCGGTTGTGTATAGACTACCGACTTCTGAACAGTCATTCACAATTTCAGGTGGAACCTTTGCCGAATCCAACGCAGTTATTCGCTAGGCTCCATAAGGCTCGGTACTTTTCAAAGGTTGATCTGAGTCGGGGGTACTATCAGATACCAGTCAAACCGGAGATTCGACCACTGTTGGCATTCAGTACACCCAGTGGACACTACGAATTCAAGGTCATGCCCTTTGGACTCAGCAATGCACCTAGTGTGTTTACGCGCATGATGAGGACCTTGCTAGATCCCTTACAGGATCCGTCCATTATCTCGTTAATGGATGATATACTGATTTACAGTGACAGCTTGGATGACGATTTGCAATCCTTGGAGAGAGTTTTCAATAGGCTCAGGGAAGCAGGGCTTACCGCTCGCCCAACCAAGTGCATGATTGGTTACCAGACTCTGGAATTTCTGGGTCACACCATCACTCCAGGACAAATTGTCCCAGAGGAAAAGAACCTAGAAAAAATCAGAAGTGCACCAAGGCCAAAAACGAAGAAGGATGTGCGATCCTTTCTTTCGTTGTGTGGGTTTTACCAAAAATTTATCCCACATTTCACTGAACTAGGAGCTCTATTGACGGAAACCTTGAAAAAGGGATTCCCGGACCAAATCATTTGGACACCAGAATGTGAGACTGCCTATAGTCAGTTAAAGGAGGCCTTGATCAGCAAACATGTGGTACAGCTCCCTGACCTTTCCAAACCATTTGTGTTGAGAACGGATGCGAGTGGGATTGGGATTGGGGCAGCTTTGTTGCAGGAAGGAAAAGACGATGCTTCGGTTTTGAAACCTGTGGCATACGCAAGCAAGAAACTTCTCCAGGCTGAGAGGAATTATTCGACCGTCGAGAGAGAGTGCTTGTCTCTCGTATGGGCCGTGCAAAAATTCCAGCCCTATTTGTATGGAGTTCAGTTTCGGGTCCAGTCGGATCATCAGCCCTTGATGTTCCTGGCTACTTCTCAGAAGCTCAACGCACGTTTGATGCGGTGGTCGTTGTTACTTCAACCTTACAATTTCACAGTGGAATATATTCCTGGGAAGGAAAATGTTGGAGCGGACTTCTTGTCAAGACATCCAGCTCCTGAAGAAGAGAAATGAATCATCTGGATTGAACTTGAAGTGGAAAAGAGTGAGATGGACTACTCTCTTAATGTAAAGGATTAAACACTCTCTCATAGGTTCCCTATGTCGTGAATTCACTCCAAGTTACAATCAGATGTTAAAAATACCAAGGACCGTCAGAGTAACAGCTGTAGTTGTTTACAAGCGGCAGGTAGATCAAACGGCACAGCGGACCTTGAGAAGTCTTGGGTAGACAGAAAATATGTCAAGGTTATTTTGCCGACCAGCGGAATCAAAGACAGACGCTAGCTGTGTTGGTTGTCAAGACAACTGGGGACATTGATTGAAAACAAGGGAGATAAGATCTTATTCTGAAATGGATAGGCTCCCCTTGGAATCATCTGGTGTATTGACATCAAAGGAACGTCACGTGAACAATTCAAGGCTCTTGGTGACAAAAACATGATTTGTTTTTGGCTAGTGTAGCTCAAACAGTTGACGTAGGCAGAAGTGATAGCTGGCTCGATCCGTGTTGAATAGAATCGCATGTGTTCGGTTTTGCTTAACATGTGTCTTTTATGGCAAACTGTGTATTCGATTCAGAGATTGAGTCCGGACGGCATAAGGTATTTTAAAGATTGCATCTAGCTATAAATAATGTGGAGTAGCTTAGAAATATAGTTTAGAACTATAACATAGTGTTGTTGCATTGTGGTTAGGTAGTCAAGGAATATCAGCAACAATAGGCAGTCGCATTGTTAAGATTAACTAGTGTAAGAAGGCAGGTGGCTCCGCTGATGGGGAATAGTGAAATGGGATTATATTGGGGGAGATTGGGGATGGGGAGAGTGTGCAATGATGGGATCCTCCAGTGAGGTCTGCTGGGGATCTACACCCTGCATTTTGCTCTGTCCTGATCTTAACCCACCTCATGACCTATATGGGAAGAGCTCCTCTGCCCATGACAGAGTTGGTTCACTGTCATGTATCTGAGTGAGGATGTAGGCCTACCCCCATCTAATGGAGGTCAGGGACAGGTGCTCTCACCAAGTGTATTGTTATCTCTTTTACAGGTTCCCTTAGGTCACTCAAGTCAATGAGAATGGAGACCTTAGTGCAGGCAGTTAGTCAGCAACTTTTGCACTGGGCCCATGATGAAAGGGGTTTAAAGGAACAATCGTGAGAGTATTTATTAAACGTCACACGTTAGCAGAATACTAGAGATTGTTTTCTCCGCATCATTTTGGAGAAGGAACAATCGTGAGATTAATGTTTCGAACATCATATGTGAACAGAACAATAGAATTATTTTTTTTTACACCACATGGGAAAAGTGCAGTGGGTATTATGTTTTCACACGACAGGTGAAAATACTAATAGGTACTGTTTTTTCACATCACATGGGAATAGAACAGTATAAACTAATTAGGAAGTTATTATAACAACGGTCTTGTGAACAGTAGACACTTTAGACAGGAATTACATTTATTTCAAGGAACAGTATTTTCGTGTCCTCACTAGACAAGGATGTTATAAGTCTAAGAACAATTGGGACATGCAATAACGGTGTGTGATCCAGGCCGGATCAGTGTTAAACTGTGACTAGGTATATGAGTGATCAAGCAGCGACCGGTGGAAGTCTACATCTAGCAGGAGGGACACATTCCTTGGTGAGAGTAATGTGGACTGAATGAAGATGTGGTGTGATCCTTTCCGGGATGATCGGGCTGGGCTCTTCAGCTACTTGGTCTAAGTTTGCACACGCTAGAATATTCGACACACATTCTACACATTACACACACGCACTTCTCACACCCATACTCTCTGTTTTAATAAATTATTTGCTTGTATTTATTTGTTAAAGCTAGAGTTGTGGATTATGTTGTGTTGGGGAAGAGTGAGAGGGGGCATGATCCAGGGGTGAGTGAAAGTAAGAAAGAGGTATGTACAAACTGATGGAGTTGGTGGACGGAGTCTGGTGGTTTCTCTAGGACAATAATATTGGGTTAATAAAAATGTGGGTGTTGATTCCCCTCACTCCAGGGACGACACTTAAGTAAGAAAGGATAACTTACGACAAGCCCTTACACTGGACAGTTGGACTATCGTTCCTACTGACATCTGATTGAAATTTCTCCTGTTCTTCCCTCTCAGTTTTGAGAATTGTCCGGAACCGCTGCCGACCCCCGCCATATCATTCTCTCCACATACAGGTTCTCAGTCTGTTCCATTGCTTTCCTCAACTGATTCCACAGGCGCACTACGACCTCTCACTTGTTCATAGGTGATCTACCACCGAGAGGTGTATTCCCCGCCAGCCAACCCCCTGTTCATTCCCCCTCACTCCCAGATGACCAGGGCAGAAAATCCATGCAGTTCGCACAATATGTGACTTCTGAAGCGAGGCAAGCCATTCTACGCGAAACATTCCTATCTCCACCTTACTAAGCATGCTCTGTGAGTCCGTAATGAATACAATGTGTGTTGAAGTGGTATCCTCATACTACCGGAAGGCTGCTGTTACTGCTTTCACCTCCATTCTCATGCTGGAGGTCGTAGTCTCATATGACAGACTCTCCTTTTTCGAACATCGTCCATCAGCCGTGGCAATGAAACACCAGCCACTACGTCTGTTACTCACCACTGACCCATCGGTGTAGAGCACTATGTCACCTTGATGCGTGTTGTCCTGGATCATATGTTGCAACTCAAACCCTGTTTCTTCTTCTTCTTCTTTCGTTCGCTTGAAATATGTCTATATCTGCAATGTCGTCTCTTGCATGAATTGAACTGTTTTTTTCAGTTCACACAGTGGTCCATAGAGTTTATCTTCCACCGTCGTCTCTCTAGGCCAGAAGGTTTGCCTAGATATGTTATATTTTGGGCAGTCTTGGAGTATGTGCTCTGCTGTCTGCGACGCCAATCCACATGTGCACATGGCTGTTTCACCAATCTTGAATTTTGTATACATGTGGTTGCGTAATCTATTGTGTCCTGTTCTGAGGCGCAGAATAATGACTTGTTCTGGTCTGTCCATAATGTGGTAGTCATCTTGAGCAGGTTTTGGTGGCTTTCTGACTGATTTGATCATTCTTTTCTTTTGGTGGTATGTAACGGGCACATCAGGCTGTTCCTCTTTGGCTCCTTCCTTAGCCAATTGATCAGCTCTGTCGTTTCCGGGTACTCCACAGTGGGATGGTATCCACTGTATGGTGACTTTATGCTGACTGCTAAGTTCAGAAAGTAGTGTCCTTAGTACTGGCAATTTCCCAGAGAGGAGCGCCTCGAGTACTGATTTTGCATCTGTTAGTAGCACCACAGGTTGTGTACCATTGCTGTTATTTAGTAATTTCTCTGTTGCTATCTTGATTGCCTCAATTTCGGCATCATAGTTATGGCAGTACTTTCCTGTCGGTACTCTGGCTGTGTCCCTAGTATTAACTCAAACCCTGTGCGGCCCGCCACCCATTCTCTGCAATCACCACCCAGTGTTACTATTGCCTTGTGCCAGTCCGGCATGTCTTCCGGTACTTTTACCCACTCGTTTTCACAATTGATGTTCTCTATTACACACACCTGGCTAGACCATGATGTTGATTTACTGGCTCAGAGTCCTCCGATCTCGACATCTCTCCAAGGGTATTAACAACATCGGTACGATCCATGCTCTGGACATCTGCAGGGGCTGCAGAGCCAGCAAGTTTTTCAGCTCGTTCATTTTCCTCAACTCCCGTATGTCCTGGAACGAAGATGAAGGTTACTCTACGTATAACAGACATTTGCAGCGATTCAATCCACTGCCTACGTACAGAACCCGCCTTGACCTTTCGGGTCATGTTTATTGAATCACTTACAACACAAACATTGGTATAATTCTGTGATTTCTGCTATACGAAAGCCCGTGCCACTGCCAACACCTCCATCGTCATGCTGCTCGTGGTCATAGAGTGTGCGCCACTGGCTTGTTGAATGAGTGGTTCAGACCGCTGGACGTGTCTGAATGCCCACACACTTCTCTGCTGTTGTATAACAAATCCGCATGTTTAGATAAGCAACAACAAAACTAAAAATAACAACAAATAAATCTGGTTCTTGGAGAAGAAAAATGCCTCTACACCAGTCACCTCAATAAATGCAAGTTCTTTACCAGGGTCTGGGCGCCCTGAACTCCAGCGCATCGGATTTAAGAATCCGTTCGGTCAATAACCGACCAACTAACCAACCCGCCACATTGTGGAATGAAAACGAATCTGACTGCGTCGTGTTGACAGATGCCGTTATAAGGAGAACAGGACTGAGATTCGCAGAACAGGACAAGTCTTAGCGGGAATAACAAACAAACAAGCGGGAATAACAAGATGACTTTAATTGTGACCTCATTTCGTGTAAGGTTAATTTGGCTTTGTCTTCACATCTGTTATCCAGGCTTTTGCTTCTTTCAATGTTAATTTAATCATTTTAGGAAGCCAAAATATGTTTTGTCTCGTACAAAAAATAAAGCATGTTAAAAAGATATTATACACTCCTAATGGATAAGGCGTCTGACTTCGGATCAGAAGATTGCGAGTTCGAATCTCGTCGGGGTCGAAACTTTTTTTTGTGTGGGTTCATTTAGTTTTACGATGTGAAATATTAGGAACGCTCATTTGAAACCCGTTCTAATGGCTTTATTACAAAAGCATGAAAGAAATATTAACAAGTTGTGTAGAATTAAACAAAGTATTCATTTTTAATGAATTATGCACCATGGGCTGGTCAGAAGAGGTCGCTGTAGGCATTCAGGCAAGCATCCCATTGCTAGGTAGGAGGCGAATGCCGTCCGCAAAAAAGGATTGCGGTTGCTAACTGAACCAAGTGTTTACCGCGTTCATTACGTCTGCATCTGTATGAAATCGTTGCCCCTTGAGAGCTTTTTTAGAGGTCCGAACAAATGAAAATCACATGGTGATAAATCGGGACTATAGGCTGGATGTTGCAGAATTTCCCACTTCTTACTTGCTAATGCTTCCTGTACAATATTTGCAACATGCGGACGAGCATTATCGTGCAATAAAATCACACTGTCAGAAAGCATGCTGGGTCGTTTATTCTTGATGGCTTTTTGCAGCTTGACTAGTGTTTCCAAGTAGTGGGTAGAGTTGATGGCAGAAATCTCTCTCTCTCTCTCTCTCTCTCTCTCTCTCTCTCTCTCTCTCTCTCTCTCTCTCTCTCTCTCTCTCTCTCTCTCTCTGTTGCTGCTCGGCTCAAAGTGGTGACACCATGATTCATCGCCTGCCACTATACGGAAGAGAAATGTGTCACCCTCCACTCTGTAACGCAGCAAGTGGTTCAAACACCATCACATGCGTCCTCTTTTTTGGTGATCGGTCAACATGCATGGTACCCACTGTGAACACACCTTCCGATATTGCAGTTTCTTACGAACGACTTTTTGAATTGACCCAGTTAACACATCAATTCTTTCGCTAGCGAACGTATGCTTCGACAATGGTTCATCTGTACTGCTGCATCAATTTTGGCGATGTTTTTTTTTTTTCTGTTGCAACAATATACGCTTGACCCCGGCCGTCGAAGATCTGTCGTGAACTGACGTTCTTCCCGAAACATTCGTGCCCAGTCTGTCACTGTTGTCTTCGACACACATTTGTTACCATACGCTGATTGCATTCTTCGATGAATGCCCTCTGGTCGAGATTCTTTAAATGAAAGAAACTGAATCACCGCTCTTTGAGCTTCTTTGGGCAGATTTTGGATCAACCCGGCCATTTTCTCAAAGGTCAGAAACAGAACATATGCATTATGGGACGATAAGCACTTGCTCTTTTATTCATTGGTCAGTACTTATCACATGACTACGACATGATCATGTTCAACGTACGCAATTATTCGCGGTGCGGCATGAACGGATTTCAAATGAAAGCCCCTTATACAAGTAAATGGGCATATACTTAAACAAGTGAATCGATACAGTTATCTCGAAACATTACATCTGATGGGAGATGCCTTGAAGAGATTAGAACAAGAATTGCCATTGCGAAGGTAGCCTTTTACAAGATAGAAAACATACTGACCAATAAAACGATATCAATTGAAACGAGAAAAAGAGTGTTGAAGTGCTTCATAGAACCTGTACTTTTGTATGGATGTGAAGCGAGGACAATGAGCAGTCAAGCTGAAAAACAACTGATGGCTGTTGAAATGTGGTTTCTGATGAAAATGCACAGAATACCATGGACAGACAAAACAACCAATGAACAAGTCCTTCAAGAAACAAATGAAGATTGTAAACTGATTAGAGTCATTAGATGTAAGACAGTCAACATTGTTTGGGCATGTTATGAGAAGAAATGAATTGGAGAACTTGGTGACGACTGGCAAGATCGAAGGGAAGAGACCAAGGGGAAGACCGAGAAGTAAATACCTGGATGGTTTGGGAGCGTGGCATGGTAGAGACAGGAACACGGAGCTGATTCACGACTCAGGTGATCGAGTGAGATGGCAGAACATGGCCGCCCACGCTTATCGGCATGGCACATGATGGATGGATGGAGTGTTACTTATTTGTTTTTAACGTGTGTGTGTGTGTGTGTGTGTGTGTGTGTGTGTGTGTGTGTGTGTGTGTGTGTGTGTGTTTGTGTGTGTGTGTGTGTCCGTGTGTGTGTGTGTGTGTTTTAACTTTTTTTTATTTTTTTTTTTTTTTTTAATTTTTTTTTACAATTAAAGGTTTTTCTAACTTAAAGTGGATAAAGATATTAGGTATCTGAACTCATCATTGTCATACTCACTGACACCTAGTGGAGTCATCATCATCAAGTGCCGTGCCGGCTGGCGTAGGCGTTCATGGCTCTCCATAGATCTCGGTCTTTGGTTTTCTGGATCAACTCTGCTGCTGATATTCCTCCATGCCACCGTCTCAATCCATCCAGCATCACTTCTCTTGGTCTACCTCTGCCTCTCTTCCCCTCGATCTTTCCAGTTGTTACGATGTTCTCCAATGCCTCTCTTCTCATCACATGACCGAAGAAAGATGTTTGTCTCTTTCTTATTGTTGTATATAATGTTCTAATTTCATTAGCCAGTTTCAGGCAGTCGTTGTTAGTTACTCCGGCAGTCCAAGGAATTCGCAACATTCGTCTCAGGAACAACATCTCTGTTGCTTCTAATTTCTTCTTAATTTGTTCATTTACATTCCAAGATTCACTGCCATACAGCAAAACTGGTTCTACATAGCATTTCAGCACTCTCTTTCTTACATTCAGTGATAGTGACTTATTGCATAAGATACTCTTCATTTTCTGAAATGCGGCTTTTGCCTGCCCTATTCTGCTCCTAATCTCTGTTGCACATCTTCCATCTGATGTTATAAATGCCCCTAGGTATCTAAAATTATCAACTTGGTTAAGGATTTTCCCTTCTATTTCTATGTCACATTTTGGTGTCACCATTTTCTTTGATATTACCATTGTTACTGTTTTCTTGATATTCAAGGAGAGTCCTTTCCTTGCACTCTCTGTTACTACAACGTCTAATAATTGTTGTAGGTCTGTTGAATTATCCGCCACCAATACTGTGTCATCTGCATAGCGTATATTATTTATATTATAACCTCCAACTAGTATTCCTGGCATCTCTTTGATCTCTCTCATTATTACTTCGCTATACAGGGAGAAAAGATCTGGTGACAAGACACACCCTTGTCGTACTCCTAGCTTTATCTGTTCGTAACTACCCTCTTTATTTCCCATTTTAATTGCTGCTACTTGGTTCCAATAAACATTCTTTATTATTCTTAAATCTTTTCCATCAATGTTGATATCTTCCAACATTTTAATCAGTTCATCATGTTTTACTTTATCAAATGCCTTAGTATAATCTATGAAGCACAAATATATGTCTCTCTGTTTCTCTATTGACCTAGTGGAGTGGCTCAGCGTTTTCGGTACCGGATGTACTGAACCACAGACTTGATGAAACGGTGCAACGTAGTTCACTTTCAATCTGTCAATCAGGTACCGTCTCCACAATGGAGGTTGGCTGCAATGGATCTCCGACACTGACTGTACATAGACTGCTGTTCGTCCATCGCTTGGTGTTGTCTTCCCACTTGTATCGTTGTCTACCACTTGCTGGCTTGCCTTCAACCTTACCCTCCAGTATAGTTTTTTTTTTAATTATTTTTTTTTTTAATAAGCGTGTCTTTTAACGTGGCCGAAATATTTCACTTCTTTTTTTTTTTTTTATATTTCTTTCATTAACTCTCTTTTCATCCACAGTATTTCTAGAACCTCTATATTTGACTGTTTTTGTTTTGATGAAATATAACATATTCGTCTGTACATCCAAATCTCCAGGACCTCTATTCGACTTTCTAGTTGTTTGTTCAATGTCCAGGTTTCCGCGCCGTAACGTAGTGTTGAGTATACCAAACATTTGACAATTCTCATTTTTAATGCGTTGTTAATCTCTCTAAATGTTAATGCTGATTTCATGTTGTTGAAAACATTTCTGGCAATTCCTATTCTCTTTTTGATATTTGTTTCACTTCTGCCATCATCTACTATTACATGTCCACATAAGATAGGAGTAGTTTGTTACTTGTTCTATATGTCCCACAAGACGGGTAAGGGTTGAGAGGGGGGGGGGGAATGTGGCGGCCCGGGGGGGGGGGGGTAGCTGAGAGAATTGGGACAGATATCAGAACAAGAAAAGAAAACTTAGCCACGTATTGATAAAAGCCCGTGACATTGGATGGAATCTATCCAGAGGAAGAAAGCCTTATACACATGCACGAAGAGGGTTAGAGCTTTTATTAGCAATAGGAATTTTGTGGAAGTAAAACAGGAATTACATTTTGCACCAAATCTAGAATATTCTATTCTAACGTTAAATCAGCTGGCAGTTGGAACCATTAGCAATATGACTCTTCACGCAGGTCCGCATGGCCGAATGGATAAGAACGAGTGTTCTTAAACATCCGGTGTGCTGATGCCGAGGTTAGCGGTTCAACCCTTACAATGGACAGCTGGACTAAAATGTTGACCTGTCGTCCTTGACTTGGGGACGTACATTACAAGTACCTATGAAATCGGAGTGAGTTCGCTTAATGGCTAGGGACACTCTTAATATGGAAAGCTAACCCAGACGCAAAATTCAGTTTATCACTACTATAAATAGTTTGTAGGACTACGCTTGAGTACAAACCAAGCAAGCGCAAAAAATGACTCTTCACTGGCCGTTGAACGAGGGAACGGAGCGCGTTTGGGAATGTCTTGAGCACAGTGATGTCGTTTCCTAGCTCAACTCAACTCAACGTTAAATCAGTGCTACATATTCTTTCTATTGACAGATATATCTAAATTGTTAACTTTAGCCACCTATTCAGCCACGTGGCTTCAGTGTTCAGCTGTCGAGAGATCTGTAACTCTCAAACGCGGTTCCTCCCGTTTCACCGTTATCTGAGACGCCCGGACATCTAATGCACTACCCCAAGCTCAGGTGGACTGTGTTGTTGTAAAGCTTAATTCATGTAATTACACTTATGGCTGTGTTGTTGTAAAGCTTACTACTTGTAATTACACTAATGGTTGTGTTGTTGTAAAGCTTACTACTTGTAATTACACTTATGGCTGTGTTGTTGTAAAGCTTACTACTTGTAATTACACTTATGGCTGTGTTGCTGTAAAGCTTACTACTTGTAATTACACTAATGGCTGTGTTGTTGTAAAGCTTACTACTTGTAATTACACTTATGGCTGTGTTGTTGTAAAGCTTACTACTTGTAATTACACTTATGGCTGTGTTGTTGTAAAGCTTACTACTTGTAATTACACTAATGGCTGTGTTGTTGTAAAGCTTACTACTTGTAGTTACACTTATGACCGTGTTGTTGTAAAGCTTACAACATGTAATTACACTTATGGCTGTGTTGTTGTAAAGCTTACTACATGTAATTACACTTATGGATGTGTTGTTGTAAAGCTTACTACTTGTAATTACACTTATGGCTGGGTTGTTGTAAAGCTTACTACTTGTAATTACACTTATGGCTGTGTTGTTGTAAAGCTTACTACTTGTAATTACACTTATGGCTGTGTTGTTGTAAAGCTTACTACTTGTAATTACACTTATGGCTGTGTTGTTGTAAAGCTTACTACTTGTAATTACACTACTGGTTGTGTTGTTGTAAAGCTTACTACTTGTAATTACACTAATGATTGTGTTGTTGTAAAGCTTACTACTTGTAATTATACTACTGGTTGTGTTGTTGTAAAGCTTACTACTTGTAATTACACTAATGGTTGTGTTGTAAAGCTTACTACTTGTAATTACACTTATGACTGTGTTGTTGTAAAGCTTACTACATGTAATTACACTAATGGCTGTGTTGTTGTAAAGCTTACTACTTGTAATTACACTTATGGCTGTGTTGTTGTAAAGCTTACTACTTGTAATTACACTAATGGCTGTGTTGTTGTAAAGCTTACTACTTGTAATTACACTAATGGCTGTGTTGTTGTAAAGCTTACTACTTGTAATTACACTAATAGCTGTGTTGTTGTAAAGCTTACTACTTGTAATTACACTTATGGCTGTGTTGTTGTAAAGCTTACTACATGTAATTACACTTATGACTGTGTTGTTGCAAAGCTTACTACATGTAATTACACTTATGACTGTGTTGTTGTAAAGCTTACTACATGTAATTACACTACTGGTTGTGTTGTTGTAAAGCTTACTACTTGTAATTACACTAATGGCTGTGTTGTTGTAAAGCTTACTACATGTAATTACACTAATGGCTGTGTTGTTGTAAAGCTTACTACATGTAATTACACTTCTGGTTGTGTTGTTGTAAAGCTTACTACTTGTAATTACACTTATGGCTGTGTTTTTGTAAAGCTTACTACATGTAATTACACTTATGACTGTGTTGTTGTAAAGCTTACTACATGTAATTACACTTATGACTATGTTGTTGTAAAGCTTACTACATGTAATTGCACTACTGGCTGTGGTGTTGTAAAGCTTACTACATATAATTACACTACTGGCTGTGTTGTTGTAAAGCTTACTACATGTAATTACACTTCTGGCTGTGTTGTTGTAAAGCTGACTACTTGTAATTACACTTCTCGATGTTCATATTGTTTATTTGTTTTTGTTGTGTTCGCTCACATTGAACTCAGTCGTAGTCTACTATGTCTAGTGCACTGGACTGATTTTTGTGCGTGGGTCAGCTTTCCCTGTCCCCAGAGTACCTCGTCATCAGGAGAACAAACTCCGACTTCTGAGATACTTGTAATATACGTCCCCAAGACAAGGACGAGAAGTCAACATTTTAGTCCAACTTACCGATGTAGGGGTTGAACCCGCTACCTCGGCATCAGTACACCGTAAGTTTAACAGCGAGCGTTCTTATCCTTTCGGTTATTCTGACCTCTAGATTTTCATTGATTTGTTCAGAGTTTCTTTTGTAAATATCCACACAGACCACAATGTGAATCGTACCCGATCTGCTTGAGTTAGAGGCGGAAGTCGTACGTATAAGACACTCGGCCACATATCAGGCATAATTTCCAGTTCGATCACTTACACCATGGTCCTAACACCATGCTCTTATTTGTTGCTTTTATTTCATTATATATTACAATATCTTGCTGCAGACCAAAAGCTGTCTTTTCTATGACAATTATCACCACACAAAATTACATGCCCCACATTCCTCTCATTCCATTTCTTTTCACCAAACAAGAGAACACAATAACACCGGGTACTTTCAAGTACTGTCTCACAAAGATTTATATAGAAATACCAAAATATATACAAGTGTTCATCGAGTACCAAACGCACACACATCACATTGTCAGTCTGGGATGCTGGCAGAATCCACACAAATAGTACAGACACACAGCAAAGACTTCATCATGCAAGTATATGGTTTTTCCTCGCTTTGTGAAATCAAGAATAAATGTTAACACAGCTTGAACGGTTAACGCATTATGCTGGCCTATAAGCGAAAAGCGGTCCATTGTCGAATTATTCATCATCATCATCATGTGCCATGCCGATACACATGGGCGGTCATGTTTCGCCATTTTCACACGACCACCAGAGTCATGGATCAAGTCTGTGTTCTTGTCTCGATCATACCACGTGGTAAAGCCATCCAGATAGTTACTTCTTTGCCTTCCCCTAGTTCTTTCCCCCCTCAATCTTGCCAGTTGTCACCAAGTCCTCTTGTTTATTTCTTCTCATAACGTTCCCAACAAATTTGACCGAGCTCGTCGTGAGCTCGGTCGGACGAGGGTTCGACGCCAGGGCTCTACGCCTGCAAAGTGAGGTAAATACTGGCCACCTATTCCTCTGAGCATTTACGCCTGCAAAATGTTATGTCCCCATCGCATCACATACTCACAGTAGGAAACTGCTTCGAGAAAAATGAAATTAGTTATGATACATAATCAGTCGTCGTCAATACTGAGTTGTTTTTGTGTGGATGGATCTGTTCTCCTATCCATCCAATGAATTCTTCGTATTCCAAGGCGGGTATGTTAGGTTTCTGCGGTTTGGTCAAATGTCAAAATGCCAAACCTCCATGTTTCTACGGGAAATATGCAAGCTCTTGGACTTCCATTCCGTCCAATGAATTTTTCGTATTCCAAGGCGGTTATGATGGTTTCGGCCGATTAGTTAAATGTCAAAATGTCATACCCCCATGTTGCCACGGGACACATGAAACTCTTAGACTTACGACTTTTATACAAACAAGTCGCGTATCAGAAACCTGCTGTGGATATGTGGAGTGTTAGAACCAACACATTTGTCATGCCTGTGCCAAGAAATCACAAATTGCCAAACAATGCTAGGGTTGACAGCGACGTCCTATAAAAGTTATGCAATGAGAGAGAGGGGGGAGTGGAGAGTGAGTGAGAGAGAGAGGGAGGGATGGAGAGAGAGAGAGAGAGAGAGAGAGAGAGAGAGAGAGAGAGAAAGAGAGAGAGAGAGAGTGCACACAGGGATAGAAGGTAAGCCATTTTCTCCCGTAACCAGGGAAGCCCGGGTATCGAACCATTGTCCTACTATGCCCATGCCATTGCCAGGGAAACTTCCTAACCATACCACTAACGCGCCCGCTGACGTTTATATTCCAACACTTAACACATTGTTAGTGGTATGGAATAAAGGATGAGCCTGGAAATCGATCGTGGGACACCTACAACCCGCGACTGGGGTAAAGGATTGATAATGATGATGATACTTGTGGTCTTGCTGATTCATTCTACAGGCCAGCACATGCGGCAATCAAAATATAATATACATTATAATGAAAGATAATCAGCACGTGAAACAATTATTTTAAATAAAATAAACACGACAATATACATGTAATAAAAAAGAGCAGCAACGTTACAGCCAGTTCAGCAGCCCTGGTCCATGTTTTGTGTGGAGCTGTTTATTATCCGCCATAGTCTGTGACGGAGAGAAGTTTGGTGAGATCTGAAACTATATATAGAGCTTCGAGTTGCTCCGATAAAACTAGACCAGAAAGTCAAAAAGTGCCCTTTTAATTATTTAAAACGGTCACAACGGCAGGGAACCGTGGTAGCGTTGTGACCGTGGTAGCGTTGTGGTCGTGGTAGCGTTGTAGTCGTGGTAGTGTTGTGGCTAAACGCTTGCCTAACGACATGGCAATTGTCGGTTCGTATCCCCATCAGGGAGGGTTTATAAATGGGCAGGGGCTTCCAGGTCGATCCATCCTAAAATGGGTACCAGGAAATGTCTTGGGAAGCCAAGGCGGTCGACGAGGCACTGACCCCATCACCCCTGGCCTGCCGATGTGTCCATAAAATATGGGCCTAGCACCATATGTCCAGTACCTCTTAAGTCCGGTCAATGGATACTTTACTTATTTTACTTATACACATTGTCGGTCCTAACTTTTACATCCTGCAGCTCGGGGGAGCTTTTAGAATTACAGCCTGCCTGATATGAATTGTTCAACATCCTGAGCTACAACTCTTGGCTGCACATTTCAAGATTTGCTATGGACCCTTGAATTTATTTATTACATTATGTTCTCAATGGCAACATTCAATGTGATTTCTAACATACGTTCATAGATTTTTTTTTATTTTTTTCTGTTCATAGATTTTACAAAGGCCTTTGATCAAATCTGGCATGACGCTCGTGGCAAGTAATGAGAACATTCGATTTTCATAACAACATCACAGAAATCAGCGAAGCGCTTAGTGAAGATCAAAGTGCGCCGTCCTTATAAACAATGACATCGGGACATTTTTCAAAACA
Organism: Cepaea hortensis; assembly: GCA_963921405.1. Classification (NCBI taxonomy): domain Eukaryota; kingdom Metazoa; phylum Mollusca; class Gastropoda; order Stylommatophora; family Helicidae; genus Cepaea; species Cepaea hortensis. Next base: position 159,169,079 of record OY992876.1, read on the forward strand.
ATTGCGGGAGCTGGGTACGGATGTTTTCTGTCGCCAGGGCTTCTGAAGATGTATCTAGATTACTTTGTGTTTGAAATTCTGAACGGTTGTAAAACATACAGATCAGTGGTTCTCAACCGATGGGGAAATTTCCCCCTCCCCCACCCCCGGGGGGAATTTTAGGGTTTCCAGAGGGAAAATTAAGATTATTTCAAGATCGCGTTAATGCAAGAACCGATTACTTGATATTGTTTTTTCCTCCATACTTTACGGTTCTCTACTTCTTCGACTTTCTGAAATTCGGTTTATAACGTAAGTAGACCAGCAAATCACGTTTTATGTAGACATATAGACTTGTTCTAGTATGCGTTATTAAATTTAGCTTCCATTTTTTAAGTATACTATGTAGGCGGGTGGGGATTTATAAGGAGAAATACGAATGTGGGGGTGGGGGGTGGGGGTGGTGTAACGTTCTGACATATAGTGAAGGGGTGCATGGGCTAAAAAGGTTGAGAACCACTGATCTAGATCGACTGAAGATTTCCACAGACGATGCGATCGACCGGAGATTTCGAATTGCACAAAAACTGTACCGAATGCAGACTGCTACAAAGACCGTATATTAATTAAAGACACAGAACATTTTAGGTGAACTAAGTCAAGAATCGACATGACAGAACTCCGGACATTCCCACACTCACTCCGTCTTCATCTGCAACAACAAGCGAAGAGTCCCAATACTAATTATAACAGCTGCAATCTGATTATGTGTCAGTCTGGTCTTTCCTCAGAGTCCTGAGTGTCGGCCAGATCCTCTGGCCACTCCCTGTCTCACCATTGTCTCCACACCTTCACATGCTAGGCAAGGTATATATATACAGTTAAGAAGAAGAAATATAAAACAAGACACGTTAAATTACACCTGTGTGCACTGAAGAATGAGAAGAAGATAAAAGATGAATTTAATGTAGAAATAAAGAACAGATGTGATACAATGTCTAATGTGGATTTTCTATTTCAAGAAGTTAATGATCAATAGAAAATGTTCAAAAACTCAGTCAGAATTATACAGAAACAATTATTCCAAAACTAAAGTCGAATAGCCACAGACAATCGATGACTAAAGACATGTTTAAACTAATGAAAAGCTAAAGACAAAAAAAAAAAAATAATAAATGAATAAATTTAAGAACAGTCAAAGAGCATTCAGAAAATGATGTAAAGGGACAACAGAAGCACGTGAAAGGACAACAGAAGCACGTAAAGGTACAACAAACACGTAAAGTAAAAACCACGTGAAAGGACAACAGAAGCACGTAAAGGTACACCAAACATATAAAGTAAAAATCACCGGACCATTGTAAACTCCTTGTGGCGTATTGAATATATTGCTAGCCCCATATTTGTTTAGACCGATGGGCACTGGATGGCTGATGTGGTCGATATCAAGCCGGCCGCCGTGAAGTTCCAGGGAATCTCCGGCACTAGATGGCTGATGTGGTCGATATCAAGCCGGCCGCCGTGAAGTTCCAGGGAATCTCCGGGCACTGGATGGCTGATGTGGTCGATATCAAGCCGGCCGCCGTGAAGTTCCAGGGAATCTCCGGCACTAGATGGCTGATGTGGTCGATATCAAGCCGGCCGCCGTGAAGTTCCAGGGAATCTCCGGGCACTGGATGGCTGATGTGGTCGATATCAAGCCGGCCGCCGTGAAGTTCCAGGGAATCTGCGGGTACCCATGTTTGACAGGTCGACCTGCAAGTCCAGATGCATATTTGTACAAACGGTCACCGTAAGAATTCGAACCTGTGACCACCAGGTCGGCGTCCAAGGGGGCTAGCCACTGTGCCACCGCTGCTCCTACAAGAAGCATGATCTGACGAGCATTGCAGACAGACTGAAAAACTACACAACACCCAAAATACCAAATTATTGCACAAAAGAAGTAATGGCACCAAGAACAAAAGAATACACACGTCAACAGGTTTGCTGAAAACGAAAGAAGATAAAATCATAACGGTCAAAGATTAGACTTTAGATATATGGTCAATGTGTGTGACTGACCTATAGAACCATTCAGGCGAGGTTTGATTTCCCAACAATAATGCAGAATTGTCCATTTTGAAGATGAGAGTTCAGAATGATATATGAAACCACGTGACATCCGACAAGACACCGGGCCCAGGCAGTATCAAAACAGAAATGATCAATGTCTGAGAAGAGTGTGTGTAAAAAAAAAAGGGGGGGGGGGCTAGCTCGCCAGTCTGCTGAACATCATATGTGATACTGGAGACACACCTTCTGGCTGATGTAAATTTACTACAATCTGCAGAGAAATAATAGGTCTTAGAATGTGATCAACATCGAACAATAAGCATAAAGAGACACACTATTTAAGATTTAGCTACAATCATCATGCAAAGGGTTAGGAATAAAATGAATGATGCCACGATACTCTTTCATAAGTAATCCTCACACTCAGTAATGGGTAATCCCCCAGGAAGGAGTATAGTTGAGGGAAAACGGAGAAGAGGAAGACAGAGAAAAATCATGGACTGATAACCTTAAAGAGTTGTTAGGATATAATATTTCCACACAGAAGGTCTTTGATGAGGACAGAAGTATGGGTATCCGATATCCTACCCAACAGCGGTATGGTATCATGATATCATTAGAATTCAACGGTTCTTAGAAAAATCCCCAGCCTTATGCTGGGATCAAACCCGCTACCTCTGTGCCTGAGGCGGAGACTGTAACTTTCCCGCCAGTTTCCCCGCGCTCGCATCTGATAGCAATCCATCAATGAAAATAAACCAAATGTGACGAATGTTTCGTGGAATTTTTCTATCGTCTTTTTCTGGTTGACATACACAAAATAATAATAGATTGTCGTTCGTGCGTGTGATGATGGCACGCCGTGTTGGTTTATATTTGAACACTTCCTATAATGTTCTGATTTCCCTGCCAGTTAGGACACCATAATTTCCCTATACACGTATAATGAAATGCTCACGTTGATTTTGTAACCAAGTGTAAATATATGAACATTTCTTCAATTTCTTGTTTTTAATTGGTCTTTTTTAACATTAATTGGTCTTTGTTTAATTTGATTGGCCTTTCTTTACCTTTTATTGGCCTTTCTTGATGATTGATTGTTGCTTCACTTCTTTGGATAATTTACTAATCTACTAAAGTAAACCTTATTTAAAATCCTGTCTCTAAATTTCCGAAAACAATAATAATAATGAAACTACAACTGCAGAATAGTAAAATACAATAAAGTACTCTCATTGAGTTAATATGGTAAAGTAAAAATAAAGACAATATATACATATAACACTTTGTAGAAATGTACCTCACGTACACACCAACGGAATGTAGCAGTTTAATTTTTTTTTCTGCTTTGAAGCAGATGGATACATAGTGCATCGACATTTTCTGTAAAATATAATAGGCATGGTAAGTTGGGTTCCTGTACAGAAATTACGCATACAAATTGCACATACACATAGAAGATATTGGTTTACCAATGGTCGCACCAAAGCTAGTTGTTTCGGAATTTAAACATATAAATATAGGGAAAAACAATAAAGACATATCATTATCTTCATCGGGGTCCTCATGTACATTGCTAACTGGCATTGGCGATTATGCTGCTTCACATTTAATGATTTCTAACAGCATGTGTACATTAGGCTGTTGCTATTTTTTATTTATTTATTTTTTCAAGGTGAGGGGTTGTCTACAAGGTGTGGACTGCGCCTGGTCCTGCAATCGGCAGGTTTAGGATCGGCTAGTCTTGATTTCCCTTGGTCAGATTTTCCTCTCCTAAACCTGCGACTGGCCCAGCAAGCCGGCAGGGGATTATTGCTACTGCTCAAAGAAAATGAAAGACGCATAATCGGACTGACCCAAATGGAAACGCTGCCAAATAACAGTATACCACTACAAGAAATAATGTACAGACTAAATGGAACCAGAAGAAGTGACCGATCACGTAAACGATGGACAGGAGGATTAACAGAGTCCATGGGAATCTCAATATATGACGCCCATAAACGGGCACTCTCCTTCTGTTTTTGCTTCACCTCGACACCGCAAGGTACAAGAGGAACAAGATGAGGTGATGAGATGAGGAGTTGTCAGTAATCTTCTCTTACGGTCTTTCCCCACTTTATGTTCTCTTCCAAGTGTTACGCTATGTTCTAGTCTGACTCATCTCCTGATATGGTAAAACTGATGATTGCTTCTTTCTGATTTCTGGTGTTTGTGTCACGTTCTCCTTTTCTGTCTTAGAGGCAATCCCACGGCGGATATTGTCGTTGGGGTGTAAAGTGTTAGGACTATTAAGCCTTCACATACATTTAAGGTGTGTGTATTGGCGGGGGAGGGAGGGGGGTAGTTCCCTTCCTCGGCGCCTTTCCTTCCAGAGCAATTCCCAGGAAATTCTAACATTTGTCTGGTGCCCATTATTACGAGGCAAACAACCGTATTGGTAGGAGAACATCATCCTGTCTCAGCTGGGAACTGAACCCGAACCAATGTCATGGACAACAAACACACTAACTACTATGCCACCACAGCTGCATTATGCCCATTCTCTTTCAAAACATTTAGATTTCTTAAGTTGGCTGTCCATTGTATTCTCAGTGCTCATTTTAACTGTCCAATGTATTATCTTGCTCAGTTTGACTGTCCGATGTATTCTCTTGCTCAATTTGGATGTCCGATGTATTCTCAGCATTCTTGTGTAAAACCACATTTCTGTGGCTGTGCATGTGTGAATATGGGTGTGGTTTTTTTTCTTTAAATTCCAAACCAAATGGTATTATTCTTTTTCCTCTCGCTCGATGTTCTTCTAGTAATTTTAAACAAGATGTGTGGTTTTTTAAAAAAAAATGTATCTTGTAGTAATTGAACCGAGACTTCCAAGAGCTTTGTGTGGATGTTTGTCAATGTTCAGTTAGTAATTTATAAATTGGGGCAGTCTAGAAGGATATGTTGGGCTGTCTATTTTGATAGTCCACACATGTAGGGGTGACTGGACCGACATCAATTTGTGTAAGTTTACTGTTCAGTCTGATTTGTCCTGTTCTGATGCGGAAGAGCCTGTTGTTCTAGTTCAATATTGTCTACTTCTTCTTTCGTTAGCTTGAACTGTATTGTTCTTATCTGCAATGTTGTCTTTTGTATTAACTTGACTATCTTTTTCAGCTCACTCATTGGTCCATAAAGTTTATTTTTCACTATCGTTTCTTTAGGCCAGAAGGTTTGCCTACATGTGTGGTATTTGGAGCAGTCTTGGAGTATGTGATCTGCTGTCTGCAGCGCCAATCCACATGTGTACATGGCTGATTCACCCATCTTGAATTTTGTATACACGTGGTTGAGTAATCGATTGTATCTTGTTCTGAGTCGCAGAATAAGGATTTATTCTGGTCTACCCAGAAATAATAATTATCTTGTGCAGGTGTTGGTAGCTTTCTATATGATTTGGTGATTGTTTTCTTTTGGTGGTATGTTTGTACATGGGCTGCTCTTCTGTTGCTCCTCCCTTAGTTCTCTCATTTCCAGGTACTTCACAGTGAGACGGCGCCCTGGTATGGTGACCTAATGTTGACTACCTAGTTAAGATAGTAGTTTCCTTAGTACTGGCAGTTTCCCAGACTGTAATGCCACAAGTACTGATTTTGCATCTGTCAGTAGCATCACAGGCTGTGTACCAAAACTGGAATTAATAGTTTCATTGCCTGAATGTTCAATGTAGTATTAGCTGCATGGTTGGTGGTTGGAGTTTTTTTATTTTTTGCTTTTTTGTTTTTTAAATAAAGATCTTCTTCGTATGGGAATCATTGGATTGTTCTGTTTAATCCGGTTATGCTCCTTCCTTTGGCTAACATATCCGTTCTTTCATTTCCGGGTAAAAGTTAAAACAAAATGTAGAAGATGTCCTTTCACATGGCACTAGTCCCATATTTCTGGACGTAGGGATACTGGCTGGATGATGTGGTCACATTCACACCTGTCTTCTTTACTTGTTAAGTCTGGACGTAGGGATAATGGCTGGGTGATGTGGGGACATTCACACCTGTCTTCTTTATTTGTTAAGAAAGGTTCCGGTATCCATTTTAATGTGAGTCGATTGGGAGCTATAGTGACTTAACAGAAACCCCGCTTTGAAAGGGATTCGAATATACGCCTACCGGCCCGGTAGGCGAGTGTGCTATCCACTGCCCGTAACTTCTTACTTGGGGATCTACCGCTGTGAAATGGTACCCACCTCTTTGTACTGTCCTCTTTGTTGGTGTTCACATCAATTAGGGTCTTGTTAGCTCTGACAGTTTGTAGCTCTAGGGCGGTGATGAAGCGACCACGGATCTGCAAATATTTTCTGTGTAAGGTCTTCTGTGCCGGTCTCCCTGGCCTAGACGTTAGCGACTTTCTCCGTAATCCCGTATACTCTCGTGAGTAACGTGACGACGGCGAGAAGGGGGAAGCGGTTCTAACCGCGTCGGTAACTTACGGGGTATGCGAGCTGTCGCTCAGAAAGCAATGGCAAACTACTGAGCGTAATCTTGCCAAGAAACCAACAATCAGCTGAAAGATGCTGACGTTGATAGCGATGTCCTGTAAAAGATATGCAAACATTTTGTTAAGGTCTTCTGCAGGGCTTGTGTAGAGTCGTGTCTGTGTACCAACTCACCCCATCTTACTCGTCACATTTTTATTTCTGGAATTTGTATATGAAAATTAGCACTACTTCCAGCTGATTGCATTTCACTAATTGTTCACGTGATATTCAAGTTTTCAACACCATAGATCACTTACAAATATGCTTTCTTCCCCAAGGTATCTTGCCTCAGGGTATCCAACTGCACATGTTAATGAGTACAGTTGTCCCAAGATAAACGATTTAGGCATAAGCAAACCAGAATATTTCCAAAGCTTTTTCACGACTACCTATTTCTGATTCCAGAATTTTCTGTTAAGTTATAAATGTGTGAGAGTAGGAACGGATACCTTTCGCTGCACCAAGTAACTCATTGTATGTTTGTTGATCACCCCATACATGTCGTGTCTATCTGAACTATTTACGTTTTTATCTTTTGGTATTTTATAGTAATACATCTGGGGGTTAGAGAAAGTTAAAATTAAAGTTTCTGCAAGAAGGCGTGTAATTAATTATTGTCTGAGAAAGAGAGAGTTTTATTTAGTAACTATGCCGCATGTCTGGAACACAAGGGGTTAAAGTAACAACTGAGATAGAGCGGGGTAATGTCTTCAGACAGCAGAAGTGAACAATATATTTAAAGCATAGTTTGTTAACGTCATAGTTGAGAAAGAGCGGGTTAAAGCATAAGTAAACTGTAAAGAAAAGCATCTACGTTATAGTTTGTTAACGTGAGAGCTGCGTTATAGTTTGTTAACGTAACGACTGGGATAGAGCGGACTAAACTAGAAGTGAAAAGTATATCTAAGGAATAGTTTGTTAAAGAACCAACCAAGATAGAGTAGATTAAAGTCAAGGCCATCTCAACTCTATATATTCCTGACTGTTGCTATTTTACAGAGAAAGTTAAAATAATAGCTGTTTCTCACAGAAGGTGGTTCGGTAACCTTGTCTAGGGCAGACCGAGTTGATTTTTTAACCATGACAGAGAAGGTTTATAAACCACACGCCTGGAACAGGGGTTAAAGTAACAAGTGAAATAGAACGGGATATAGTCTTCTGGATAGCAGAAGTGAAACAAATATATAAAACAGAGTTTGTTAACGTATGAGCTGAGATAGAGCGGGTTAAAGCAGAGGTTAAAACATATGTAAACGGTAGTTTGTTAACATAGTGTAATGTAATGTTAACATAGTAGCGAGGAAGAGCGGGTGAAAGACTTGGGATAGCAGAAGTGAAAGATTTGTGTACATCATCGTTTCTGAACGTAACATCTGAGAAAGAGCGGGTTAAAGTCTGGGGATAAAAGTAGTGAAAACATTCACACACACAAAACATCTAAAGCCTAGTTTATTAACGTGATAACTAAGACACGAGGAGCAGGAAGGGAGAGGGAGGGGGCTGTTAAAGGAGAAGTGAAAAATAGCTCAGATACAGTTTGTACAAGTGATAGTTGAAATAGGCTAACAGATTCTGTACCAAACAAAAAGTAGGCTTACACCTAGCAAAAATGGATGACAGAAGTTTTTTTTTTTTTTTTAACGTAATAACAATATTTCGGCGATATATAAACCCGCGGCAGATAGATAAGGGAAGTCGCTTAAGACGATTAATCATTCCATGACACTTAAAAAGTCTTCGGATAGCAGACGTGACAAAAATATGTAAAGCATGCTTTGTTAACATGAAAGCTGAAACAGAGAAGGGGAAATAAGGGGGGAATTTTTTTGGGTGGGGGGGGGGGGGTAAAGAAGAAGTGAAAAGTAGTAAAAAATATCCACGTTAAAGTTTCTTACATTAACAACAGGGATAGATGGAAGCAAAGCAGAAATGAAGAAGAATAATAAAAGAATAGTTTGTTAGCGTATCGACTGAGATAGAGTAGGTTAACGTCAATGGACAGCAGAAGTAAAAAAGAAAAAATACATCAGCAATAGTTTGTTACTAGAACAACTGAGATGGGTAGGTTAACGATAAGAGACAGCGGAGGTAAAAATAAAATATCTAAGCAATTGTTTGTTAACGTAACAGTTGAGATGGAATAGGTTAACGTCAAGAGACAGCAGAAGTAAAAAATACCTAGGTAATAGTTTGTTAACAGATCATTTGGTAGAGACTCGAAGAGTTGAGAAAAAGTATTTAATGTAATGAGAATCCAATAAAGATTTTCTGAGTTGCTTGGTAGACAATAAGTTATCAGTCTTCCATGGAATGACAAGAAAGTTCCAGAAACTATGCCAATTAGGTCAACACGTAAATGTCCTAATAGGTTCAGTAATTGACATTAATTAAGGTTTAAATAATTAATTGGCATTGCGTGCTACACTTCAAGGCATCACCACTCCCACACAATAGTATAGACAAAAGACATTCGGACAATCCATGTCTCAGTATCTGTAGATGATCCTCTGTGTCAGTGCAGCCAGTGTGATGAGCAGAGCGCTGGAGATGACTGTGTGTGCGGCCGTGCATTTAGCGATTGTCAGGGCAGCCGTGTATTCAGCGTCCGTGCATACGGTTCTGTAATAAAGGAAGAGGAAAGATGATGTGAATGCTTTGCTGGTTGTATGGTACAGTCGGGACTTATAAATGTAATTATTACTTGCAGGACGAGAGGCCTGCCGGGGTAAATAACAAGGATTGACTGAAAAAGGCTAGCGAAACTAGAACATTATATACAGCAATAAGAAAGAGAGTAACAGTTTTCTTTGGTCATGTGATGAGAAGATAGGCACCGGAGAACATCATGACAACTGGAACAATCAAGGGGAAGAGAGGCAGAGGCAGACCTAGAGAAATGATACTGGATGACTGAGACAGTAGCATGGAGGGTTGTTTGTTTGTTTTTTTTTTTTTTTTTTTTTGGGGGGGGGGGGGGTCGTTCTCTCGCTTTGAACTCAAGCGTAGTCCAAACACACTATTTATAGTAGTGATGGACTGAATTTTGCGTGCGGGATAGTTTTCCCTATTAGCAGTATCCCTCGCCATCAAGCGAACCCACTCCGACTTCAGAGGTACTTGTAATTAACGTCCCCAAGTCAAGGACGACAGGTCAACATTTTAGGTGTAGGGGTTGAACCGCTAACTTCAGCATCAGCACACCGGATATTTAAGAACACGCGTTCTTATCCATTCGGCCTGCGCATGGAGGAGTCATTGGCAGAGTTGATCCAAAGTACCAAAGACCGACATTTGTGGAGAGAAATGAATGCTACACCAGCTGGCAGGGCACTTGAACGATGATGAAGATTTCCAAGTGTTCATTTTGGGACAATTTTAACGGGACAATTCTTGTGAATTGAAGGAACGGTGGACGAGAAGGTAGTTTAATTCACAAATGTTTTATTTTCTCCCAATATGCGTTGTTTGTTTTCACCACCACCGCCACCACCACTACTGCGGTTCAAGATCTGGTTTTCAGCTTCGCAACTAGCATCTTTTGCTATGATTTGGCCCACACAGGAGCACTTCTGCACGAATTAAGTTAGTTAGTTGCATATCCTTTGCATGATGTAGCAGTCAACCCCAGTGTTTTTTGGGTGTTTGTGATTCCTGGGTAAGTTTACGTTACATTCAGTAGTTTGTATTGTTTTCTGAACGACGCACTGATACCATTGTATGGAAACCGCAGCTGTGTTTCGAACACGTTATGCGGTATTACGAATTGCTTTTGTAACACCTTCACCACAGAGCCGGCTCTGCACATACATAGAAAGTATACTAAGTCTTAATTTACAAAGTATATTAAGACTTTATTTATAATTTCGTATAAACAAAAACCTGAAGAATTTCCCAACGTCACCATTTTCTTGTATATGTGAACTAATAACATTTCGCATTCTTTAGGGTGATTAGCTGTACAAATACCCTCACCTTTAACCTTTGCCGAAGACGATCTATAAACTAACGAATGACAGGTGAAACAACAAGGTGTCTGAGTCATTGACAGACTGTTGGTCTAGATATGTTTCTGTCCACTGAAAGATAGCGCATCAAAAAATCAATAGATTAACCATTAAGCCTATTGATCTGCCTGGTTTCAGTCAGGAACGATTGCGTATCAAGTAACATGGACAATATTTATAATGTGTTTGGGTTACTCTTATTTAAATATTGAAACGGCGTTGACACCGTTTCCAGCAATACTGTTTTCTAAATTATTATACGGAACTTGTTTCGGTTTTAGCAGCGTCGTGTAGGCAAAAAGACTGGATTTATCACTATCATTATTATTATCACTCACATCATCATTATTATCATTATAATAGTTTTTTTTTGTCTTCTTCATTATCATCAATCCTCACCTCCGCCGCCGCCGCCGCCACCACCAACACCACCACCACCACCACTACCACTACCACTACTACTACTACTACTACTACTACTACTACTACTACTACTACTACTACTACTACTACTACTACTACTACTACTACTACTACTACCACTACCACTACCACTACCACTACTACTACTACTACTACTACTACTACTACTACTACTACTATTACTACTACTACTTCTATTACTACTACCATTACCATCAACATCATCGTTATCATTGGTATTACCATCAATACGTCACCATCATTACCGACTACTACTACTACTACTACTACTACTACTACTACTACTACTACTACTACTACTACTACTACTACTACTACTACTACTACTACTACTACTACTACTACTACTACTACTACTACTACCACAACCACCACCACCACCACTACTACTACAACCACCACCACCACTACTATTACTACTACCACCACCACAACCAACACCACCACTACTACTATTACCACCACCACCACCACCACCACTACCACCACCACCATCACCACCACTACTACCACCACCACCACCACTACTACTACTACTACTACTACTACTACTACTACTACTACTACTACTACTACTACTACTACTACTACTACTACTACTACTACTACTACTACTATACCATCACCAACAATATCATCATTATCATTGTTATTATCATCAATACGATCATCATCATTATAATCATCATCCTCACCACCATCACTACCACCACCACCACTGCTACTACACTACTACCAGCACTATCACCATTAATATCATCATCATCAGTATCATTGTTATTATCACCATTACAACCATCATCATTATCGTCATTATCATTATCATCACCAATACTGGGGACTCCGTGGCGAAGTGGTTTAGCCGCCTGCCCTGTGGCTTCCGGATCCCATGTGCACTTTTCTTGGAGATTCTGGAGATCGTCGCTGGTCCTAAAGAGTTAGTGCTCTGTGGGACACTATTTGGCAGGCTGCTCTGCGGCAAGAGGCCGAGCCATATGAGATGAAAACATAGTGCAAATAAACCTATCCTCTCAGTTTTAAACCTCATTTGTTCTTTTATTATGGCCAAGCCATGTCAAATAGAAGCAGGAAGAAATATTAGTGCATACACATATTTATGAAAAACAAAACAAGAGACAGCGGATAAATAAGCTTACATATAATGGCTCCAAAAGAATATAATTTAAATTGTGTATAGTTTCCGCGCTGAAGACTTTTCACTACACGCAATAGGAAGTGGCTTCTAAAATATTCGGCCCAAAACGTGAGCCACGTATGGTGTCCTTGAGTACGCCAAGGTTGTGAATTTCCATATAAGGCGCACAAGTGCTGTTCTAAACTGCAAATGTTTCCACGTTTGTAAAGGCTGGCTGTTCTAAGCGATGTGTACCAGATGTGTACCAGCTGTGTACCAGTTTTTTCCCCCCTTCGCATTCGCTGGCTTAGAACGCAAGCGTTGTCCATAAACATTCTACTACTTCTAGTGCACTGGACTGATTTTTGCGTGTGGATTAGCTGTCTCTGTTACGGGTGTCCCTCGCCATCTGACTTCAGAGGTACTTGTAAAGGACGAGAAGTCAACATTTCAATCCAACTGACCAGTGTAGGGGTTGAAACCGCTACCTCGGCATCAGCACACCGGATGTTTGAGAACAAGCGCACTTATCTATTCGGCCATGCTGACCTCCGTGTACCAGTTTAAACAAGTCAATGCATTTAATTACAGGGTGTTTTAAGGACTGTGCTGTGTTTGAAAATATTGCCGGTCCAAGTTTTGTATTTACCTATTATGTTGCATGAACTTTACAGAGGGTCAATACAAATCATGGACCGGCAATATTTTCAAACACTGCAGTCTTAAAAAATACACACTATATTTGGGCACTTTATTAACAACAGGCGGAAGACGTAATAAGGAAGTGAAGTATATGTTAGCCCAAGCAAAGGCAGCAATTCACAAGATAAAGAATATTATCTGCAATGAATCTTTGTCAATCGTTGTGGGGAAAAGAGTTCTTAATAAGAGCTACATTGTGCCAATCCCGATGTATGGAACCGAATCATGGACAATTAGCAGACTAGTGCGGAATTATGTGAAAGCTACAGAGATGTGGTTTTAACTAAGAATGATGAGAACACCGTTGATGGATACAAAGAGCAATGAGGATATTATGAAAGAAGTTATCTCACAAAGAGAACTGGATACCTGAACCAGAAGAAGAAATTCCACATGCTTTGGGCATGTCTTGAGAAGGGGAAAGCTGGACCATCCCGTCAAAACAGGAAGGGTGATGGGAGGAGAGGCAGGGGTGAGGTCAAGAGAGAAGATGTGGGGTAGTTTGACATCATGGCACGAGGAACAGCACCAGAAATGATTGACCGTGCACGAGACAGAGGGCCGAGGACAGACACCATGACCATCGCCACACGGCATGGACTATCAGACCTTGGTTGAAATACTGTCAGATAATACACAGAAATCTCAAGTGGGGAACCCTTTGAGACTACTAAGACAGTTCATAAATAAATACACATAGTACTGTCTGGCGCGCATAGAAGCGAGAATAAGGAAGTAGAGACTACAGGACGCACTAGACAACATAAATATTGAAAGATATAGTTACCGACCGGGATTCGAATCTGTTACCTCCAAATGTCGACGGCACCTCGTTGCAGTTGGTTATACGTCGAAGTATACGGGTTCCTGCAGCGAGGCGCTGTCGCCCGGCTGGTAACTATAGCTTTCTTCTTCTGCTGCGTTCATCCGGAGTGTTTTTTCAGACGTAATTGCGCTGTGCCAATTTTATTTGCATCCTAAGGCCGGCACATCCGACTTCTGTGGGCGTTGTTTTAATCAGGTTAGCCTTCCTGGATGTTGCTAACTGACGTGGTGCTGTCCACATCCCAGCTGGTCACGTTAGAACGGTCGAAGACTTCACGGTCAGCCCTCAAGGGAAGGCAGGGGCAGTCCATGCGCATTATCCGCCATTCAAGGAGGCTTCCATAGTTGCAGAGCCGACACATAGCGTTCTGGTAATAGTCTCACTCAAGGAATCGCCACGTCCTGCACATGGTTGCTTTAATTCCTCACTTCCATGTATTGAGCATTTCGTTCGCCACAGGCCGCTCCCCGTGCAAACCAGGAATGGTCAGTCTGCAGACGACGTCCACTCAGCGAGATTTCGATTCGGACATTTGCTGGACGCTGTGCCAGGAAAACAAGATAGTCAGAGCTGTTCCGGGAACGAAGGACATTCCACTCACTCGGACGTTTTTGCCTTGTGCCAATTGTATTTGCACCCTTAGGCCGGCACATCCGACTTCTGCGGGCGTTTCTTAATCAGGTTAGCCTTCCTGGGAGTTTCGAGGTTTTCGAATAATACATGTGTGTTTATTTATGCACTGCCAGAAAAGCAAGATTATTGTCGTCTATTTTATCGCATTGGTGCACGAACTGGGAAGAGTCGATGATTTAATAAAGCATGTATGAGAAGTAGCAGTGTTATTGTTTGTAAAAGCCACAAGTATATCAAATAAAGTACCAAGATATTTTGGCCATGCTATGAGGGAAAATAAACGAGAAAAAGAAGTGACAAATGGTAAAATTGATGAGAAAAGAGCAAGGGGAAGACAGTGAAGTAAACACCTGTATGGCTTGACCACATAACATTTTCAGGACAAGAACACAGAGCTGATCCAAGACTGGTGATCGTGTGAGATGGTGCACCATGACCGCCCACGCTTGTCGGCATGACGCATGGTGATGATGATGATGATGATGATCTGATGATGATGATGTTGATGATGATGATGATGATGATGATGATGATGATATACCAAGATCACCACAGGACAGCGTTCGACAGAGAACCCTTGTACTTAAACATTGAAGCAAAGCAAATGGTCACTGCGTCAAGATATGCATTGACGGAATTTCTGTAGCTGTGAATACCACCGTATATGAAGCACACATGAAAGCTCCTAGGAATCTCTCATTACCCCGACGCTGACAAATAAAACCCAGATACATATAAGAAGAAATATAACGCGAAAATAATAATGAAAGTGATAAGGCAGGCACTAAATTAACGACATAACTTACTTGTTATCATGCTTCTCAATTAAACACGGCTTAGTCTGCTTGGAACAGAAGAATGTCTTGAAGTCTGTGGTTATCTTAATATTCTCAGGTTTGTCTGACAAAGACAGACACTCTGTAATTCGACCCTGGCACAAAGTTCCTACTGTATTGCTTGTTCCGAGCACGTTCGGCCCACAATCAACATAGTCTATGCGATTCGCCTCATCAATACTGCAGCCTTTACTGAAAGACAAAGTGCCACATGTAGTAATCTGCAGAACTGTAGACATTAATTATGTACCAGTACTACTACTGTTCTAATACTAGCCGACTCTGTGACGAAGGGGTTTCGAATGCAATTCGTAATCCCGCATGCCACGTTCGAAATACAGCTGCGGACAATTTGGAACCAGACCGCCTTCCTTTGGTTTCCATACAATGGTATGAGTGCCGGTCGTTCAGAAAGCAATGGCAAACTACTGAACATAAACTGGCCCAGGAATCACAAATAGCCACAAATGCCGGACTGCTACGTACTGTGGAGGATCTGAAACTAATTGACTACTGTTCGCTTGACCGCTGGCCTGGTGGTCAAGTCTCTGGATTCCACTGGAGACGGAGATTTTTTTAACTGTCTCGGGCTCTCAAGTTCACCCAGCCCAAAACTGGTACTAAAACTGTCTTTTGAAGTAAATGCCACCAACGAGGTGGTGACCACACACCCACGTGATCTTCCAATGTCGATTGTTCTATAATAATATGGGATTAGTATCACATGGCAAATAGGCTTAACAGATTAAGCGCCATGGGACGATTACTTGTCTCAAGCGACTTCCCGTATCTGCCATGGGATTTTCTTATGCAACGCCCTTAATTTGATATATAATCCAACATGTCTGCTACTATATTAACAACTTTTAAGTCATAAATGTGACACATCCCTATTTTCTATTTTACGTCATCCATTGTTGTTTGGTCCAAACCTATTTTTGGTTTGGCACTGAATCAGTTAACCTGCCTGTCTCATGGGGTCATGATTCCGCCATTTGGTTCACGAATGCAATTTTCTCGGAGAATCCTGAAGATCGTCACCGCAACTAAATTCTTCGTGCTTTGGGCGAAGCTTTCGTCAAGTCACTCTGCAGACACAGACCAAACCATGTGGGGTGAAAACCTAGTGCAATTAAGACAAGCCTCTGGCCTTTACACCATATTTTGATATTTTATTATGGCCAACCCATTTCAAATAGAATCAGTCAGAAATATCAATGCAACTGCATATTTATATTTTTTTTTTTTTTAATAAATAAAAGAAAGACAACGGACAAATAAGCTTACACATATTGGCTCCAAAAGAATGTCATTAACTGAGTTACGGCCAAATAAAATGTAGGTGTGAACCAAACAATGTACACAATCAATTGAACAAGTATTATAATGTCCATTGTCGTTCACTGAGCAAAGTAATTGCCTAAGATACAGAGAAACGAAACAAATAACAAGATGACCCTAGTGTGGCGATATATCGTCCTTCTGAGAGGTCACATTTGGGAATATATTATCCTTCGTCATTGACAAAGTTACGGGTTCCAAATGTTGCTGTATGTAGCCGAGGCGCGGTGTTGGGGTGAGCGCCCAACATTGCTCAAATACCTCAATGGCTCGTGAATACATAACCTATGCAGCAAAAGTCCAACTCCTGGCCTTCACGTGGCGGGCCCGTTTAAACTAACAGGAGAAGGGGCGACGGCGAGTCTCTGGCGCCGGAAAATAACCAGTATGCTCTAGATGTGTATGCACATACATGCATGCGCAGACAGGCGTGTGCGCGTGTACACATCTACACTCGAGTGAGACCACAGTCTGCTCTAGCAAAGAAAGGTGCTGAAGACGGAGGCAACCAGCCAAGAGGCGCACCACAGAAATCAGGATGCCACGCAATCACGCAAAATGGAATATGTCGACTACTGCTAATCGTTATGGTGCTTGCCCTGCTCTGGACCCCCAGGCAGGTGCAGTGCCGGGCCCTATGTCTCGAAAGGGTCCAACCCCAACTACTGGAGGTCCTTCTCAGATGTCCTGTGGAGCCAGGGGACATGAGAATAGGACAACTGGCCATACTAAACGAAGACTTAAAATAATGCACTGGAATGCGGAGGGAGTCAGCAACAAAAAAATAGAATTAGAAAAAATCTTGGACCAAGAAAAAGTAAGCATATGTTGCTTGCAAGAAACTCACCTCAATGAAAATATAGCCTTCAAAATCAGAGGCTACCAGTGTTACCGATCTGACCGAAAGGACAGGCGAAAAGGTGGGATACTGACCCTTGTAAGAAATAACATCATGGCTTCCCAAATCAAAGTCTACATGGAAGGGGCTGAGTATCAGACACTTAAACTTTAGACAGGTAATACAGATCTACATCTGATCAATTACTACTGTCCAAGTGACCGCCCACAGGCACTGGACACTCTACCACTAAAAGAAAAAATGATTGTGTGTGGCGATTTCAACAGCCACTCGCAGAGCTGGGGCTATGATCACATGGACCAGAGAGGAGAGAGACTAGAAGACTGGCAGGATGAGAATAGATTCATGTTGATTAACAAGCCGCCCGACCCACATACTTTCTACTCGAGACCATGGCACTCTACAACTACACCTGACCTGGCTTTTCATTCACCAGACCTGGAGTGGAACATTACACGAACTGTTGGGAAACAACTTGGTGGCAGTGACCATCGGCCAGTCTTTCTAACCGTAGAAAATGAGCTTGTAAGTGAAAGCAGCACCCTCTCGAGGTGGAACTACAAGAAAGCAGACTGGGCAATGTACAAGCATCGCACCAGCATACTGGTTAGAAACCTGAACACTGAGAAAGACATAAATAAAGCAGTTGAAGAGTTTGGGAAATGCATACCACAGGCAGCGCGAGAAACAGTACCAAGAGGAGCCCGTAAACAATATAAACCCTACTGGAGTAGTGAACTGGAACAGTTGCATAATGATGTTGAAGTGTGTAGAAAGCAAGCAGAGGCCACACCCAGCCAAGAGCACCACAATAAATTCCAGCATGCAAAAGCCAAATTTCAAAGGGCCAAGCTGCAGGCTAGACGGAAAAGCTGGCAGGAGAAAACGGAGTCTCTGAACTTTGAAAGAGACACAAGGAAATTGTGGAAGCTAATAAAACAGCTTAATGACGAGGGCACAGGGAGAAACTCAAAAATTGCACTACATAAAGATGGAAAAATCTTAACAAGAAAGCAAGCAGCTGACCATTTTGCGGACTCGTTCGCACAAGATAGCAATATCAAAATTAGTCCAGAGAAACAACAAGAGATTCGAGAGAAATCACAACATACAGGACAGAAGGAAATAGTACATGAGGTTCTGGAGGCACCCATCACAATCAGCGAACTGGAGCTAGCCATATCAAAACTGAAAATGAGAAAGTCACCAGGAGCTGATGGTATCTCCAATGAAATGATCAGGAACCTAGGAACAGAGGCCAAAGCAAAGCTGTTGCAGATCTTCAATAACAGTTGGACCTTAGGCAGTGTTCCACAAGCCTGGAGAGAAGCAATCATGATACCCCTCCTAAAATCAGGGAAAGATAGTTCCATTGCCTCTAGCTACAGACCAATTAGCCTCACCAGCTGTCTCTGCAAAACACTGGAGCGCATCATCAATCACAGACTGCAGTGGTACATAGAAAGTAAAAACATCCTTGTGCCACAGCAGGCTGGCTTTAGGCAGTGCTACTCTACGGAAGATCAGACAACCTACCTCTCTCAAGAAATTGAGGATGCATTCCAAGAGAAGAAGCTGGTGCTTGCGGCATGGATAGATCTGAAGAAAGCCTTTGACAAAGTCTGGAAAGAAGGTCTGATGAAGAAACTGAGAAACTGCAAAGTCAATGGAAGAATGTACAAATGGGTGAAAGCATACTTGCACAACAGAAGAGCCCGAGTACAGATAGACGGACTCAAGAGCAAGAAAGTACTACTGCGTCACGGTGTCCCCCAGGGCGGAGTCTTGTCCCCCACACTTTTTCTAATCTTCATCAATGATCTTGTTGCTCACCTACCGCATGGAATTAAAGCGGCAATGTACGCCGATGACCTGGTTCTATGGAGCACAAATGAATATGCATCAGTGGCCACCAGATTGCTACAAAGAGCTGTAGATACATTTGCTGCATGGGCAAATAGATGGTGTCAGCATAAACACTGACAAGTGCAGCACCACCCTATTTACCCTCTCTCCAAAACAAAAGGCAGGGATCATCCAGATAAATGGAACACCCCTAAGAGAAGATAAAGAACCAACATACCTTGGAGTAACATTTGATGGCAAGCTGACATGGAGAAAGCACATCAACAAAGCAGTAGCAAAAGCCAGAAGGAAAATAGCCATCCTGAGAAAGCTAAGTGGAACCACATGGGGAGCCAGTACGAAAATACTTAGCAAAGTTTACCAACAGAGCATACGACCACACCTGGAATATGGGTCAACTGCGTGGTGTTCAGCATCAAATACCACACTACAAGAGCTGGACAAGGTGCAAAATCAAGCACTTAGAGTCACCACAGGAGGGATGAGATCAACCCCTATAGTGGAAATGGAGAAGATGGGGAGGACACAGGCACTGAGTGAGCGCAGAGATACGAAAACGCTAATACAAGCAGAAAAGTTCCTCAGCTTGCCAGGCCACCCTATGAAGAACAGATTTGAAAACCTAGCTATGGGGCGGTTGAAAAGAAGTAGTTTTATCCACCAGGCCAAACGACTCTGCAGAGAAAACACTGATCTGCCCACAGTTGGTATCCCCCTAACAACTATTCCAGAGCGAACTCCATGGAAAGATGAGCATAGACTATCGTTACAAATCCAGACAAAAGTGAGAGGAATATTTGACAAGGAAGAACAGAACAGTGTGCAGCGCAGAACAGCCACTCTCAGCTTCCTTGACGAAGAATACCCACAGGACCTCTGGATCCGAGTCTACACAGATGGGTCAGCACAAAATGCTGTTCGAAATGGAGGAGCGGGAGTGTACATAGAATACCCAAATAATACTAGGGACACAGCCAGAGTACCGACAGGAAAGTACTGCCATAACTATGATGCCGAAATTGAGGCAATCAAGATAGCAACAGAGAAATTACTAAATAACAGCAATGGTACACAACCTGTGGTGCTACTAACAGATGCAAAATCAGTACTCGAGGCGCTCCTCTCTGGGAAATTGCCAGTACTAAGGACACTACTTTCTGAACTTAGCAGACAGCATAAAGTCACCATACAGTGGATACCATCCCACTGTGGAGTACCCGGAAACGACAGAGCTGATCAATTGGCTAAGGAAGGAGCCAAAGAGGAACAGCCTGATGTGCCCGTTACATACCACCAAAAGAAAAGAATGATCAAATCAGTCAGAAAGCCACCAAAACCTGCTCAAGATGACTACCACATTATGGACAGACCAGAACAAGTCATTATTCTGCGCCTCAGAACAGGACACAATAGATTACGCAACCACATGTATACAAAATTCAAGATTGGTGAAACAGCCATGTGCACATGTGGATTGGCGTCGCAGACAGCAGAGCACATACTCCAAGACTGCCCAAAATATAACATATCTAGGCAAACCTTCTGGCCTAGAGAGACGACAGTGGAAGATAAACTCTATGGACCACTGTGTGAACTGAAAAAAACAGTTCAATTCAAGAGACGACATTGCAGATATAGACATATTTCAAGCGAACGAAAGAAGAAGAAGAAGACAAAGTTACACTGTAATGTTTCCATTAAATGCAATAGGAAGTGGCTTCTAAAATGTTCGGCCCACAATGTGAGCCACGTCTGGTGTCCTTGAGTACACTAAGGTTGTGAAGTTACATAAGACAGGGCCAGATGCATGCGTGCTGTTTTAAACTGCAGATGTTTCCACGTTTGTAAAGGCTGGCTGTTCTACTGTGTGTGCAATGAATCCGCAATTCCGTCATCAGCGCACAGAAAGTTCAAGCGAGAGTATGTTAATCCTCTCGGCCACCCTGACCTCTATGCATGTTAATTAATGTATACAATTACAGACAAACACATTTAATTCCATTTTACCATTACCTCTACCCCGTTCAAACCCAGAAGAGAAGTTATATTAGGGGCCATCGTCTGGCTCAGATTAATAATCTTATGACCGAGTCAGTCACAAATAAGATATTAATGTGAAGGTGATTGTTGTGTCCCCAGGAAGGGAAAATGCTTAACCAAGTGGATAATTGCAAATATCTAAGGGGCATTTATAACGGCAGACGCAAGGTGCACAAGAGAGAGAATGAACAAACGAATGAACTTTTTTTTCAAAGGGTAACAAATTGGGCTCGCAGGCCCGTCTTACATTCAGCCCTTCCAATGACTCATCTTTCGTTCATCAATAGTGCATGATACATTCATATAGGAAAAAAAAAACATTGTGAAATGAAAGTCCAAAACATAAACAATGCATATTACCATGTTATGAGGCACATCCCTCACCCACCTCACACCCCATAACCCAATATACATCCCCCACCCACACATACCCCCACCCACACACCCCCAGATCACCCATCCCCCAACCACACATCCCTTAACCACACATCTCCCCACCCACACACACACACACACACATCCCCCATGCATAGACACACACACCCACCCATACACACATGCACACCCACACACATCTCCCCACCCATACACACACACCCCACCCACACATCTCCCACCCAAACACACATCTCCCATTAATCCACAAATTCTCCCACCCACACACCCTCTACCACCCAAACATTCATCCCCTACCCACCCAAACATCCCCCACCCACACACACACATACCCTACCCACACACAAACCCCCACCCATAAACACATATCCCCATCCACACACATCCCCCACCCATACACACATTCCTCTCAACCATCCCCACACTACACACACACACCCCCAAACACCCACCCCTACTCACACATCCCACTACCCACCAACACCCAAACACACACATCCACCGAAACGCACACCCACACCCACACATCCTCCGTACACACATCCTCCACCCACACGTCCCTTATCCACAAAACACACATCTCTACCCACCCGCACATTTTCTAACCCACCCTCACATCCCCCTATACACACATATCCCTCACCCACACACCTCCCCACTTACACGTCCCCCACTCTCCAACACATCCCCCGCCCAAACATCCCCTACCCACACAGGCATCCCCCACTCTCTCTCTCTCTCTCTCTCTCTCTCACACACACACACACACACACACACATATTTCCCCAGCCACATACATATCCTCCACCCACAACCCATCCCCAAACACACACACACACACACACACACACACACACACATCCCCCACACACACCGCACACACATACATCACCACACACACATACCCCTCCCCCCCCCTCCACACACATCCTCACATCTAGGCACAAACATGATGCCACACATAATCACTGACACTAATATGAATAAACTCTCACACTTTACACATACATACACCGACGATTGTCGTGAGCATCTCACAAAAATATAATAAAAATGGAGGGAAAAAATATAGATATACGTTGTGTAGCGTAAAAAATAGTGATGCTCAACACACACACACACACACACACACACACACACACACACACACACACACACACACACACACACATTCACTCTCACACTCACTCACTCAATCTCTCTCTCTCTCTCTCTCTCTCTCTCTCTCTCGTTCACACTCACTCACTCTCTCACTCACTCTCTCACTCACTCTCTTATTCACACTCACTCACTCACTCTCTCATTCACACTCACTCACTTTCTCACTCACTCTACAGTAAAGTACATGTGTTCATATTGTACGTTCAAAAAGATAATATGAAAGATGAGAATACACAAAAAATATGGAATCGCATGTAACATGGCATGCGTGCGCTCATCTCTCTCTCTCTCTCCCTTCTTTCACACACAAACACGCACACACACACACACACACACACTCACTCACTCACACACATGCGCGCACAGATACACACACTAACTCATCCACTCTCCGCCAACCCACACATCCCGCACTACACACACACACACACACATCCCGCACCCACCCACACACACATCCTTCAACCCAACATACTCACCCACCTACATATCCTCCACCCACCCACACACCCCCAATCACCCATCCCCCAAACAAACATCCCTCAACCCCCCCCCCCTCCCCCCATACACACTAACACACACACACACACACACACACACACACACACGAGAGAGAGAGAGAGAGAGAGAGAGAGAGAGAGAGAGAGAGAGAGAGAGAGAGAGAGAGAGAGAGAGAGAGAGATTAATAGCAGAATAGGGCAAGCAAAAGCTGCATTTCAGAAAATGAAAAGTTTCTTTTGCAGTATGTCACTATCACTGAATTTAAGACAGAGAGTGCTGAGGTGCTATGTAGAACCAGTTTTGCTGTATGGCAGTGAATCTTGGAACGTAAATGAATAAATTAGGAAGAACTTGGAAGCAACATAGATGTGTTTCATAAGGCGAATGTTGCGAATTCCTCGGACTGCCAAAGTAACTAACGACGATCATCTGAAAGAGGCTAATGAAACTAGAACACTATATACAACAATAAAAAAGAGAGAAACAGCTTTCTTTGGTCATGTGATGAGAAGAGATGCATTGGAGAACACCGTGCCGACAGTCAAGATCGAGGGGAAGAGAGGCAGGGCCGACCAAGAGAAATGATTCTGGATGGATTGAGACGGTGGCATGGAGGAATATCAGCAGCAAAGTTGATCCAGAACACCAAAGACCGAGATCTGGGGGAGAGACATGAACGCCTGCGCCAGCTGGCATGGCACTCGATGATGATGATGATGATGATGATGATGATGATGATGATGATGATGATGATTGTACAAAGAGGGTAATGGCTTAAGAGTTAGCAAAATGTATCACTTTATATCTTACCTCGTGTTGTTGATGCAAGCCACATTCTCCCTGAAAGCCTGGCAGAAATTTGCTTTCAAAAACTCCGGCGACTTCTCAGTACAGTTGAAGTACAGCTTCAAACAGGACTCTCCAACTGGTCTGAGGTTGCCGAGTGGTTTAGCAGTTGTAGTGGTTGTTGTTGTTGTTGTTGCTGATGGTGGTTTCTGTGATGTCGGTATGTTCGCACTGGTGGCATTGTTTAGCACAGTAGTCCCGTTATTGGTTGAATCATCTGTGGTAATACTTGGAGTTGCGGTGATCGAGTTATTTTGCTGTGCAATGCAGTTGACTATGAAAGAAGCCAGCAGTATGACCTTAATCACTGACCTCACCGTGAAAGCTGGAAGAAATAAATACATTGTATAGATTACTTCATTCTCAGTGGTCAGCTGGGCCGAAAGGGTAAGAGCGACAGCACTTAAACTTCCGTTGAGCTCATGGCGGGGTAGCAGGTTCAACCCCTACACAGTTCAGTTAAACTAAAAAGTTGATTTCTTGTTCTTGACTTGGGGACGTAAATTACAAGTACCTCAGAGGTCGGAGAGGGTTCGCCTGATAGCGAGGGACGCTGGTAATAGGGAAAGCTAATAATCCACAAGCAAACATCAGCCAGTACATTCTATAGTGCAGTGGTTCTCAACCATTTTTGGCCCATACACCCCTTCACCATATGTTCAAAATGTCACCCCCTACCCTTTCGTATTTCCTGCCTATAAATCCCCCCTCCCCACCCCCAACACAGTATACGTAAAAATGGAAGCTAAAACTAATAACACATACTAGAACAAGTCTAGACGCCTACATAAAACGTGATTTGCCAGTCTACTTACGCTATGAAATGAATTTCAGAAGGGCGAGAAGTACAGAACCGTAAAGTATGTAGGAAAAAACAATATCAAGTAATCGGTTCTTGTATTAATATGATCTTGAAGTAATCTTAATTCCTCTCTGGTAACCCTAAAATCACCCCACCCCCCACTCCGGAGGGGGGGGGGAGAGAATTCCTCACCGGTTGAGAACCACTGCTCTAGTATTTGCAACTATTTGTATTAGTAGCAGTATATGGACTACGCTAGAGTTCCAAACAAACGAACAAAATTAATAATATATCTCAGATATAAGCGCATCAGGAATCTCGCACTATTAATTTAGAATATAATTTAGAATCTGTGATAATATCCATATTCTTCTTCTTATTGTCCATGCCGAGCGGCGCTGGTGATCATGTCTATCCACATCCTTCTGTATCCTGTATTGTCAATAATTTCTGTTACCGACGTTGCTCCGTGTCATGATGTCAAACATACAACAACTTCTCTCTTCTCCTACAACCTTCCCGTTGTGATGGCATACTCCAGTTTTTCCCCGTCTCATGACACGCCCAAAGACTGGACTATCGTCTTGTGATGCGAGTCACCAGTTCTCTTTGTAAGTTAACTGATTCGGTGATGAAGGATACTATATCGCCAAATGCGAATTCCCATTTGGACAGAAGGACGATATATCGACATACTAGGGCCATCATGTTATTTGTTTTGTTTCGTAGTATCTTATGCACTTTCAATACTCAGTGACAGGACGTTTACATAATAATAAGTGTTCATAAGATTGTGTGTCATGTGTGGTCCACGCCTACTTTTGTTTGGCACTGAATGAGTTCACTTCTTTCAAAAAGTATTCGTTGCTCCTTCTGTCTGTCCACGATTTTCTCACCATTCTTCTATGAAAACACATCTTCGCAGCCTCCACATAAGGCTTCACTTGTCTGCTAATTGTCCACGATCCACTTCTGTACATACAGATTGGATCAATTTATCAGCCTTACGCTTACATACTAAGCAAGAGAAGCAAAGGAAGCTAGAGAAAGATTTATGTGTAAAACTTAAATAACTGAGCAGTGAGTACTCGTAATACTATTACTAGCACCACTAAAATATCAGATGCATAAGAAGATTGCGGAGTCATGATCGCCCATGTGTGACATAGACCAAGAACACAAAGAAGGTCTAGATCGGAAGTTCTGACTTTAAATGAAAGTATTTTGTCGTCAAGTATAATAGGTCACAGGATAATGAGGCCGGGGAATCATATCTATTCCTCATCGACTTTCCTTCCAAGTTAGGTTAATTGCATATCCTTTACAGGACGTCGCAGTCAACCCCGGCATTTTTTTTATTTTTTTTTGGGGGGGGGGGCTATTTGTGATTTCTTGGCAAATTTACGTTTAGTAGTTTGTCATTGCTTTCTGAACCAGAGGCACAAATACCATTTTATAAAATCCCAACGCAAGGCGGTCTGCTGCCACATCGCCTGTAGCTGTGTTTCGAACGCGGTATCAGGGGTTCCGAATTACGTCTGTAACCTCTTCGCCACAGAGCCGGTTCCTTCCGAGACATTGAGCAAATGATCCGGTATCCATTTCACCAGGCTGGGTCGATCCCAAGTCACACTGGTTCTGAAACAGAATACCCTCATCCCAGGTGATTGAACCCGAACTGCTATACTGGCAGGCGAGTGTACTAACCACTTTGTCGCTGGGCTCACTTACCTCTATAAATCCAGTCTTAAAGATACCAAGATGGCTAATAATGTTTCGGCCAAAGGGTGCAAATATCTCAGCCTCGCTTTAAAGTAAATGGACATAGCGCAACGAAAGTAATCCAAAGAATGATTGCTCAGTAGGAAAGTAATCCAAACAATGATTGCTCAGTAGGAAAGTAATCCAAAGAATGATTGTTCAGTAGGAAAGTAATCCAAAGAATGATTGTTCAGTAGGAAAGTAATCCAAAGAATGATTGTTCAGTAGGAAAGTAATCCAAAGAATGATTGCTCAGTAGGAAAGTAATCCAAAGAATGATTGCTCAGTAGGAAAGTAATCCAAAGAATGATTGTTCAGTAGGAAAAAGACTAGAGACCACGAAGGCACGAAGTGTAGACGTTCTCTTTACGAGAACACGAAGTGTGGAAGTTCTCTTTATGAGAACACGAAGTGTAGACGTTCTTTTTACGAGAACACGAAGTGTGGAAGTTCAGCTTCACAAAAAGACAAATGCACTTTACGAGAAAACAAAGTGTTCAAAAAGTTAATGGCTTGTACTTTTACAAGATGTTACAAACAATTCCAGCAATTATTGGCTGTGTAATTAATTTGGACATTTTACGTTCATTTTACGTTCATTGCTTTCTGAAAGGTCGACTTTCACACCATCGACAACAACGGACAGCGATCTGCTCTCAAATAGCTACGGCTGATTTCGAATACCCAAACCAGTATTCCAGGGAATTGTGAAACTGCACTCACTAACCCCCAAGCTACAGTAGCTGAGTTTCAATTAAACTTTACAACAAGGCTGAGTTCACATTTACAAGAGTATTGTGCGTAGACGTTCGGCTTTACGAAAACGCGTGTGTAGAAGTTCAGTTCTGCAAAAACACGAAGTAAAGAAGTCCTCTTTTACGAATGCACGAAGTGTAGAAATTAGAAAATAAGCTTTACATGAACACCGTGGTGTATAAATTCAGTTGTAAAGTGCACGGTGTGTGAACGTCCTGCTTTATAAAGTCACAAAATGTAGATTATCAGCTTTATTAAAACACGAAGTTTAGGCTTTTAACTTTACGAAAGCTTGTTGTCTAGAAGTTTAGCTTTACAAGAAACCGGAGTGTAGAAGTCAGCTGTAGAACAACACAGTTTAGATTTCAGCTTTACAAAAACACGAAGTGTAGACATTCAACTTTACGAGAACTCGACCTGTAGGAGTTTACTTTTACGAGAACATGGTGAGTATAACTTGAGATATATATATATATATATATATATATATATATATATATATATATATATATATATATATATATATATATATATATATATATATATATATATATATAAGCGAATTGTAGACTATCAGCTTTATAAAAACATAAAGTGTAGAATTTTCACCTTCACAACCATCCAAGATGTAGAAGTTAAAATTTTTAGCGTTTTGACATTTCACTTTTAAAACATCCACACACACATAAAGCATAGAATGCAGATTTTACAAAAGTTCGGAATGTATAAGTTCAGCTTAACAAAACCACTCTGAGTATAGAGTGTCAGCTTTACATTAACTTGTTTAGGGAAATATTAAAGCAAAACACAGTGTGGTTGCGACAATAATCCACAAGCACCACACATTGAATCTTCGCCGGTGCTACGACATGTCGAGGACCGTGTTAAGATTCTCGCTGTGTCTCGTGACTTGCGGGATACTGAGCCGGCCGCTCAGAAAGCAATGGCAAACTACTGAGCGTAATCTTGCCAAGAGATCAACATACAGCTGAAAGATGCTGATGTTGACAGCTAAGTCCTGTAAAGGATATGCTTAATATATATATATATATATATATATATATATATATATATATATATATATATATATATATATATATATATATATATATATATATATATATATTATAGAGAGAGGCTGAGCACGTGTGTAAGTCTGTGTGGGCTATGAAGATTATCCTTTACACACACAACACTTACGTAGTAGAACAAGTGCCGGCACACGCTCCTCGGCCGTGAAGTCTGGCATTGTAAAGTACCATGCACGGACATGGGGTAGGTGGCCTCTGTGACGTGGTAGTTAGCGCACTGGATTGCCCAGATAGTGGCCCAGGTGAGTTTTCAGCAGTGGCAGGATTATTTGCTCCATCCGTTGCGGCTTTGGGTAGCTTCGGTGGTGCAGTTGGTAGAATGCTTTCTTGCTGGACCGTGGCCAAGTATTTGAATCTGCTTCGAGGCGTGCTTTTTAATTTATTTATTTTCCCCCTCAAATTGACCTGTGGTACCAGGTCTTCCCGGACTAAATGGGAACCAGGAAATGTTATGGTTACCTGGATAAGAAATTTCCGATTTCAAATCACTGCAGCAAAATGGACAGGAACAACGCTTGTTGTGCATTAACACGCCTTTCGAGGGCCCAGGACAGGAGGTGCCCAAAACCACAATAGAATTAGCCCAAAGGAAGAACTGCCTTCCACTGGGGGGGGGGGGGGGGGGGGTGCAGGGGGGTAGTTCCTTAAGCTGTGAACATGCACGAAGAAGGCAGCATAGCTGCAACGATGTCCATTGGGTTATGGCTAGCCACCGATGTGGAGACGAAGACAGAGGCAAACGGCTGGGGAAAGAAGCTGGCTTTCCGTGGTCAGTTACGGTGCAATGATAATGTCGGTAGGTGCAGCCAGTGCATAATGTTCGCCCCCCCCCACCCCCGAGAGCGGGGTGCTTTCTGGGCAGACACACATAACGATGTCGATGTGAGATAAGTGCAATACACGAAAACTTTCGAAGGCATGCAAACACACGACAGGAGAAAAACGCCAGGAGGTCATGACCCAGGCCGGCCTACCCCCTGAAAGTCTAATAATAATAATAATAATAATAATAATAATAATAATAATAATAATAATAATAATAATTGTTTGCATATCCTTTACAGCTGATTGTTGATTTCTTGGCAAGATTACGCTCAGTAGTTTGCCATTGCTTTCTGAGCGACCGGCTCACATACCCCGTAAAGTAACCAACGCGAAGCGATCTGCTACCGAATCTCGCGCAGCTGCGTTACCCTACGTGGATATACGGGATTACGGAGAAAGTCGTTAACGCCTTAGCCAAGGAGACCGACGAAGAGAGTAAAGAAGTTGAAAAATTCGACAATGGGCAACCCTTCTGTCGAATATTTACAATTAAAGTAGAGAGGAACTACTTCAATGCACCGGGTGTTACCCCGTCTGGCTCGGACTCAATCCCCAATACTTCAAGCCGCTCGCCGAGAGCTTCGTACAAAGCACGAACTCCATAGCTTCAGCGAGGTATCCTAGGTTTTGTTGCATATGCTTTACAGGACGTAGCAGTCAACTCCAGCAATTTGTGACTGTGATTCCTTGATAGTTTGGCGGCATGGCATGATCGGGACAAGAACACAGACCTGATTCGAGAATCTGGTGACCGTGTAAGATGGCGAACCATGATCTCCCACACCTGTCTGCATGATACTTAATGATGATTCCTGGACAAGTTTATGTTTGGTAGTTGGCCATTGCTTTCTGAACGACCGACACTCATACCACTGTACGGAAATACCAACACAAGATGGCCTGCTTCCAAATCGCCCGCAGCTGTGTTTCGAACGCAGTATGCGGGATTGGGAATTGCATTCGTAAGTCCTTCGCAGCAGAGCCGGCGTTCCAAGCGTCCTCCGAAAATTGCATTCCTAGTCTGAATGGGCATTTCCGTGTCTACAGACGCCACACAATATCCAGTGTAAGGGTAACATAACATCCCTAGTCTGAATGGGCATTTCCGTGTCTACAGACGCCACACAATATCCAGTGTAAGGGTAACATAACATCCCTAGTCTGGATGGGCATTTCCGTGTCTACAGACGCCACACAATATCCAATGTAAGGGTAACATAACATCCCTAGTCTGAATGGACATTTCCTTGTCTACAGACGCCACACAATATCCAATGTAAGGGTAACATAACATCCCTAGTCTGAATGGGCATTTCCGTGTCTACAGACGCCACACAATATCCAGTGTAAGGGTAACATATTGATCAGTAATAGAAGATGCTTGCTAGCATCATCAGTCAAGGCGATCGTGACTACTTCAGCTGTTTCCTTTACACACGACTGCCCCTGACTGCCACATCAGCTTTTTAGAATTACAACTACCACGCTTGACTGCACATTCCCCCCCCCCCCCGCGTTTCCATCCTGTTTCAGGATATTGCGGTCAACATCAGCATCTTTCAGCTGTATGTTGATTCCTAGGCTAGATTACACTCATCAGCACGCCACGACTTTCTGAGCGACCGGCTCCATACTCTCCATAAGTCACTGGTGCGACTCGAACCACTTCTAATTCTCGTGCGCTCATGTCAACCACGAGAGTATTCGGAGTTAACGGAGAAAGCTGCTAACCCTCAACCAGGGAGCCGGCTGCTTGACTGCACATAGAGTCTGAAAACTACCCAGTAGCAATGATTGTGTAGTATATTATGTACAAACGCGTGCATTTCACTAGCAATTATTTCAGCTACATTGCCGTATTCGGAAATCTAGTTATCATTTGTGACCCTGTAGTTTTTATTTATTTATTTATTTATTAGCACTTCTACCGTCATTGTCATCATCATCGTCCCCACCGTAAGTTTAATCCCTCTAAACATGCTGCTCTGGCATTCTCGGCAACTCTCTTTATCGTGTATCGTGTTCGTTCACATTCGATCGTCATTGTGAATTAATCTAAAGAAAGCGGCAGTCAACTTGAGCTTGTTGACATTCCCATAGTCTTTGTCCTCCAATGGAGCAGCAGTCCTACATACTTTCTTCTGTTCTGCATATGTTGGACATTTCTGCAACAAATGTTTAGCTGCTATTTTACCAGTTTCACAGTCACATGTACCATATATTTAGTTTATTAAACATGCGGTATTCATCCTGCTGTTACCATGCTGTAATCTGAAGATCGTAACTTGTTCTATACGGTTGAGCTGGTAATATGCATAATCTTTCTGGTGACCTGGATGCTCTGATTTCTACTTGGTTCTATAATCACGTCTTTTAAATCTCTTGGCCTCATCATTGGTTATGTGTAGATCAGGCTGAGGCAGTCTTCCACTTCCTTTGCCGGTCAGTCTACTTCTTAATTTCCAGGTGTGTTACAATGTGAAGGAATCCGTTGTATTATAACCTTGTTTTTTAATTTTTGGCGTAGTTAGTGTAGTGTAGCTCTTGTGTCTGCTAATTCTGAATTGTTTCTACTCTTCAATATTGAAACAACTGACTTCGCATCCGTAAAGAGAGCTATTTGTTTCTCTTTATTTGCATCTACCAACAACATTTCTGTCGCAGTTTTCAAAGCCTCTGTCTCTGCTTTTAAGTTATATGAGAACTTTCCAGTAGCTTTCAGAAGACTGAACCTCAGTGTCCTTGATTGCTTGTGTGGCGTAATTGTTTCTTGGATATCCTTTTCAGTCTCCTCTGGATTTTCTTCTACTTTAATTCCTTTTGCACCCCATTGAAGTGTATGTTCTCAACCATAATACGCCATAGCACGCTATCATTTGCTGTCTCCTTCAGCTCTTTCAATGCTGTTACTGCATTACCCATCTGGCACTAATTCTCTTCTCCGTGTGTTGTAGGTTTCCAGCTATTTCATTTTCTCTGCGGGTTCCAGAGAAAGGACTTTCTAGTTATTATATTATCAGGTTTTCTTACTATATGTCCTGTCCAGCGACAGCGTCTTTTGACACCTCTTGATAAGTCGGAATCTGTCTGGTTTTATCGCTAAGCTCATTCTGATTCCGTAGTACAATGTCGGTCTTCCTGTTCCGCCCAGGTAGTAGTTAATAAACATTTGTAAATTGTTAGTCATTGTTTTAGTCGATCTCCGTGTCTCTGATCCATAAAATAGTATTGGTTTAACTTTAGAGATAAATATTTTAAGTTTGGTACTGGATTCAATTTCTTTTGATTTCCTCAAATTCCATATTGCTGTGAAAGCTCCCCCGGCGTTCTGTATTTTTGTTTTAATATCTCTCTGTTCGCCCGTTTTACACTGCTACCGACATATGTGTATAATTCCACGTCTTGAAATGAGGTTTCACAAAGACAGATTTTACTATCATTTACTTGACGTAATCTCATTATCTTTGTCTATCCCCTGTAGATTTTTAGACTTAATTGTTGTGTCCTCCCACCAAGGGTGTTTTCTTTATCATGCATCTGATTCGTATGTGGACAAACAATCAAACATACAGACCATCTGTTGGATTTTCCCCACAGGACATGCTGGTGTGGTGGGAAAGGAGCAGCTGGACAGACTGGCTGGGTCAACATCGCTGGATGGGGTACTGGTGTATAAGGCAGATTTGGTCGGGACCCTTTGGGATCGTGTCTATAGTGCAGATAGACCACAATGATCTGGTGAGAATGGTGCTGCAAGGAGTGACCAAAGGACCTACCTGCACGATACTCAGAATTCCGAGGAAAGGCCAGACGGACATATAATCACACTGCTATTAGTACCATTAGTAGGGGGACTCTTCGCTGACTGTTGCAGAATATTACGGAGCACTTATGGGAATATCTCACGTGCTGTTCTGTCGGTTCTTGACTAAGCTCAACAGTTAAGCTCTGTGGGACAGAATGGCAATGTTCTATTTTAAAAACCGCCCCGATGCTCATTTGAACCCAAGTTCACCCGCCTGCCAGTCGAGCGTCTAGCCACGACACTACCTCCCGCGCCTTTCCCAGGACCGTACTGGTAGGAAAAGAATAATCCTGACACTGATACGGGAACAGGATATTACATAGGCAACAACAACAACAGCAACAACAACAACAACAACAACAACAACAACAACAACAACAACAACAACAACAACAACAACAACAGCAACAACAACAACAACAACAACAACAACAACAACATACAATATCCAATGGAAGACGACGACGACAGCTGTTGCAGCATAAAAAGAAGAACACGGACACAGAATAAGCTTGAATATTTCATTATAACATGTTTGCCTTTGAATTGTTTAATTTCCCACGGGAACCAAGATACAAATTAAGATTCAAGCACCACCCCAATCAGTAACTCAGAGTGCCTGGCAGAAATCAATAATTCAGTCCCGGCGTTTCAAACTGCCCGATAAACGGAAAATTATCATCTTAAGCTTCCAGGTATTTTCTTTTTCTTTTTTGGTTCGCTCGCTAAAACTCAAGCGTAGTCCTTACACACTGCTTAAAGTAGTAAGGGACTGAATTTGGCGTGTGGGTTTGCTTTCCCGTTTACCGGTGTCCTTCGCCTTCAGGCGAACCCACTCCGACTTCAGAGGCACTTGTTATTTACGTCCCAAGTAAAGGACGGAAGGGGGGGGGGAGGGTCCAGATATTTCATAGAACTGATTGTTAATGATGTTGTTGCTAAATAAAAGATGAATAAGCGGTACTCGGTGTTCGCACGAGTTGTTGAGATCTACCTGTTGATAAGTGAAGTGTGTTTGTGCACCAGGACAGGTGAATGTATTAAGTGAAGAGAGGACGATGCTGTGATGTTGAGGAGTGTTAGTAGCTCATGTGATACACGAGATGGTAAGTTTAACCAGTGAATGTACGGGCTGGCGGTCGGACGGGCTGGCGAACGGGCGGGCAGACATAAACACGCCAACTCACACACACACACACACACACACACACACACACTCACACACACACACACACACACACACACACACACACAATACTCATGCACGGTAAGTCAACAGAGGCAGGACATTTGGTGTATGACAGAGATGGTTGCTGGCACAGTTTCACACACGACATGCCACCGGATGATATTATATAGACCGACAGATGGACGGATAGACAGATAGACAGACAGACGGGATCGACCGACCAATCGGTCAGCATGGCAGAGTTGATAAGAGCGCTGGCTCTGAATCATCCGAATTCCTGATGGTGAGGTCGCAGGTTCAACCCCTACACCGGTCAGTTGGACTAGAATCTTGATTTCTCGTCCTTGACTTGGGGATGTCAATTACAAGTACCTTAGAAGTCGAAGTGAGCTTGCCTGATGGCCAGAGACACTGGTAACAGGGAAAACTAATCCACACGCAAACATTAGTCCTCTGCACTCCCAAGTACAAGGTGTAGTTTTAATGACAGTACAGTGTTTGAAAATATTGCCGGTCCAAGTTTTGTATTCACCCTCTGTAAAGTTCATGCAACAGGCAACTCATGCTTTTATACACATTGGATCTAAAGACCAATGGGGGAACGGTGGGAGATGTGCCCACTCTCACCACGGCCGCCTTCACATCTAGAGACATTTCCGGGTACCATTCGTAGGTTGGGTCGATCTAGAAGCCCAGTCAGTTGTAACAAAAATCCTCCCGATGCAGACTTGAACCCGTAACTATCCGGATCGGTAAACGAGCGTCCAGCCTGGACCATGCGGGCGGGCAGACGAGCGCCAGGCCAGTAAGCTGTTTAGATTTATACTTGAATAGATAGATTCCTGTTAATGACACACCCTTGTGTGTGTGTGTGTGTGTGTGGGTATGTGTGTGTGGGTGTGTGTATGGGTCTGTGTGAGTGAGTGAGTGAGTAAGTGTGTGTGTGATTGTGAGTGTGTGTGAGTGTGTATGTGTGTGTGCGTGCGTGCGTGTGTGTGAGTGCGTGTGGGTGTGAGTGAGTGAGTGAGTAAGTGTGTGTGTGTGTGTGATTGTGAGTGTGTGAGTGTGTGTGTGTGGTGTGTTTATGAAGATGGGAAAACGATGATATGAAGAGTGGAATGTAATTGTTTCCGCGTTCGGGCTATAGAGGAGGAGAGAAAGAGGGGAAGGGAGGGAGAAAGAGGGAGGTATGATTCTCTTCAGCAAATTTGAAGTGTTAAAACGTTCATGACCGTCTACACTCCCAAGCATGTTTATGGACGCGACAATCGCCTTTAATACAAGGAACATAACGATGACGAGAAAACGATTGCCGCAAAAAAAAAAATAAACTGATTTCAGTCGCCACCCACGACGCACATTTGTGGGGCAGATTGATTGGAATCAGCCGTGTAGTCTGTGGAGAGCAAGGGGTGCGACCGCTGCAACTTGAGCCTTACTTTTGAAAAGATGAGCTTAGTTTACTTGCGCGATACAAAATTATCCAGTCCTTTCACCTTGAAATGGTGAAATGCAAAGGAAATGCATAGAATACCACGGACAGACAGAAAAACCAATGAAACAGTCCTTCAAGAAACAAATGAAGATCGTAAACTGATTAGAGTCATTAGATGTAGACAGTCAACATTTTTGGGCATGTTATGAGAAGAAATGACTTGGAGAACTTGGTGATAACTGGCAAGATCGAAGGGAAGAGACCAAGGGGAAGACAGAGAAGTGAATACCTGGATGGTTTGGCCACGTGGCATGGTCGAGACAGGATTACTGAACTGATCCACGACTCTGGTGATCGAGTGAGATGGCAGAAAATGACCACCTACGCTTATCGGCATGGCACATGATGGATGGATGGATGGTTCACCTTGAGTTTTACAACGTACGCGTTTATCCGCACTCCCCTTTTCCGAACGTGAATAAGCCTCTGTTGGAATATACCTTTTCGCAAATAAACCTGTATTGTCAACTATACGAGGCCCTTATCAACAAATAAAACACGAGAATCGCTGTGTTAGGGGAACCATAAATTAACACGCATGGGCAGTATCGATCCCAGTCACCAACTGTCGCACATCTTTCAAGTTAGATAAGTCCGCCCCAATAAAAGCAACCATAAAGTGGAAAACAAATAAGTTTTGTGTGGTATGGTTTGAATCGATACTGCTGTTGTTTGAAGTGCAGCAGATGGCGCTTGTACGATTCGCGCCAATCAGCGATGATTTACAGCTGTTTGATTATGTGTACATGGTTATCAGAGATTGAGTTGAATAAAGAACGGACATCACAGCACTCGGAATATTCCCACACGCGCTCCGATCCCAACGTCAACAGCCAGCAAAGAGTCCTAGTATTGTTGTTTGTCCATTAAGAATGATGATGACCATTCATTTCATCCAATGGGGTTGAAAGTATGGAGCCCTGACTTCTAAGACGGCTGGTAGGCCTATTTTGGCTCGAATTGTTCTTTGACAATGTGGGCAATGAATGCTTGACGTTCCAAGAGGAGGATCTCCTGCAGTGGTTTTTTCTGTCCAGCCTTTTCTTCACAGCTCTTGCAGTCCTGGTTGCTTCACAAGTGACTGCACCCTTGCGTAATGATGTACGCCACGAAATTCCATCTTTGACAGCAGTCTCCCAAGTGTCGTGATGAATTCCAAAAGCTTTTTAGTGAGATCTTCAGGGCGTCTTCAAAGCGTTTCCCCTGACCGCCTTGGGAGCGTTTACCACAACGAAGCTCGCGGTAAACAAATCGTTTAGGAAGCCTGTGATTTGGCATGCGAGTCAAATGACCAGCCCAGCGAAACTGATTCTTCATTAGTAGAGTGTGGATACTTGGCATGGAAGCTTTTTCTAGGACTTCAGTGTCTGGGATCTTGTCTTGCCATTTAATCTTCAATAGCTTCCTAAGGCAGACAGACTGTGTGGAAGTGGTTTAATTTCCTAGCGTGTGCTGCTAAACAGTCCAGGTTTCACAAGCATATAGCAGTGTGGATAATACGACTGCTTTGTAGACTTTCAGCTTTGTTTGCAGGCTTATTCCATTCCTGTCCCATACATTCTTGTACAGTCTGCCAAAGGCCACGTTGGCCTTGGAAATTCTTGCATTCACTCGTCATCAATTGTGCCAAGATCGG
The DNA here is from genome assembly GCA_963921405.1 of Cepaea hortensis. Lineage (NCBI taxonomy): Eukaryota > Metazoa > Mollusca > Gastropoda > Stylommatophora > Helicidae > Cepaea > Cepaea hortensis. The sequence continues at coordinate 159,206,579 of OY992876.1, forward strand.
TGAATTTGTCCACACGTAGCCTATGACTATTCACTTCGATATTCGGCACGGTGTGATTAATGCCTGTTGCTGGCTGGTACATAACTACAGTTTTCTCCAAGGTGATATTGAGCCCAATGTTGGGAAAGACATAAGAGAAAGCTCCTAGTACTAATGGCGCCAGTTACAGTCTGATAATGTGTCCGTCTAGCCTTTTCTCGGAGTACTTACTGTCAGCCAGATGCTCAGGTCACTCCTGCGAGTACTTACTGTCAGCCAGATGCTCAGGTCACTCCTGCCGCATCATTTCCTCATGATGATTTATCTATACTTCTGTACTGTTCACACCATCCCAAAGGGCCTTGACCACGTCTACCTTATCGTACACCAATACCCCACCTAGCGGTACAGACACAGCCAATCCGTCTACCTGCTCGTTTCCCTACACACAAGCATGTCCTGGGGAAAACATCCAACGGATGCCCTTATCTTTAAATTTTTAACTGAAGCATGTGATTGTGCGGAGCATTCCTATCTCCACACCCTTCTTGGCATACTCTGTAAGTCCGTTACAATCACGACATGTATATGCCGTTTGTTCTTCGGTCTGCTGAAAGCAAGATAAACTGAGTCTTCCATTTACTTTGCTTCTAGACAAAGAAGCAAGAACTCTGTGTGTTCATTCCTTAAGTTATCACCTGCAATTACAGTAACTCAGTATCCTATTTTTAGCAAAAAGTGGCATGTTAACTGTTCCCGCTCCAGATTGTAATCGCATGAACACAGATTGTAACCGCATGAACACACTGTGCTCTGGTTGTTCCCGCCCCAGACTGTAACAGCATAAACACTCTGTGCTCTGGTTCCTCCCACTCAAGACTGTAACCGGATGAACGCACTGTGCTCTGCTTGTTCCCGCCCCAGATTGTAACTGCATGAACACACCGTGCTTTGGTTGTTTCCACTTCAGATTGTAACCGCATGAACACATTGTGCTCTGGTTGTTCCCGCCCAGATTGTAACCGCATAAACACTCTGTGCTATGGTTGTTCCCGCCCCAGACTGTAACCGCGTGAAAACACTGTGATCTGGTTGATCCCACCCCCAGATTGTAATCACATGAACACACTGTGCTCTGGTTATCAGGACGTTAACAACTTTGTGATATTGACGACTGAGTTCTAGTTATTGTCGATGCTTTTCTTACAACTTCCTCGGGCTTAAACATGAATGCCAGTTGAAAGGTTATACACGAATTATGTCCTTATTCCATACCGTGAGTTCGGATGGATGGTAGATCTGACTCATGCTGCCAATCTACCAGGACATTTCTTATTACCCATTGTTAGGGAGAGTCGACATAGAAGCCTGGGGCAATGAACAATACACTCGCCTAGAAAGGGAATCGAACATAGGACCACTGCGTCTGCAGGCATGAGAGATAGCCACCGCGGCTACCGCGGTCCCATTTAACATAATTATTATATATAATTTGCATTTCCTGGCACTTCTGTTATATAGAACATGTTCTGTTGTATGGCAGCCAATCATGGAAGGTGAAAGGCCAAATTAGGAAGAGTTGGAGACAATGGAGATGTGGTTCCTGAGAGGAATGTTGCGATCACCATGGACTGTCAGAGTCGTCATCATCATGTGCCATGCTGTTAAGCGTGGGCGGTCATGTTTCGCCGTCTCACACGATCACCAGAGTCGTGGATCAGCTCTGTGTTTTTATCTCGATTATGCCATGTGGCCAAACCATCTAGATATGTACCTCTCTGCCTTCCAGTTCTTCTTTCCCCCTCAATCTTGCCAGTTGTCAACAAGTTCTCTAGTTTATTTCTTCTCATAACGTGTCCAAAAATGGTGACTGTCTGCGTCTAATTTCTTTAATCAATTTAGGGTTTTCATCTGCGTTTTTGCAGGACTTGCTCGTTGATTTTTCTGCCTGTCCATGGTATATGTCCATCTTTGCCATAGCGATTCTTGTTCTAATCTCTTCAAGGCTCCTCCCATTAGATGTTATGACTGTTCCGAGATAGTTGTACCGATTCATTTGTTTAAGAATATTCCCATTTATCCGTTATTACATTGAGATATTCCTTTCTTCTTAGAAACCACCATAATCTTTCTTCTTACAATCTAATTCTAACCATAGTTTTTCACTGTATACAATAACCGCATCTACTAAATGTTGCAGACCCTTTTCGTTGTCTACAATCAATAATGTATCATCTCCATATCTAATATTATTGATTCCCCCCCCCCCCCCCCCCAATAGCTATTACTCTCATATCTTCTAAATTTCTAATTATATTGTCACTGTATAGGGAAAAAAGATCTGGAGACATTCCACATCCTTCTCTTATATATATATATATATATTTTATATATAAAATAGGATCTCCGTCTGTATGTCTGTATGTATGTCCTTTATGCGTTCGCGAACGGCCCATCCGATTGAGATGAAATTTTCTACACGCCTTCCATTCATTCCAGCGCAGCCAACTGTGATATATTTTAGTGTGAAATCGGCTGCTTACTTAATATTATTTAATTTTTCATTTTACATTATACTCTTATATACAGCGAGGGGACTTAACTCTAGAAAAGTTATTTCAAGGGGCATAACTTTTAATAACCTTTCTGTATACCTTATAGTCATATTGTTACATCTTTTTCAAAGATTTATAAACTCTTTGTCTATAGTTATATACCGGCATATGAGTTATAATAAATAATGATACAAACTTTAAGGCATTTTCAAATTTTTCATAAAAATAATGTATAATGCATAACATTGTAACTCATCTTTTTATGCTTAAGAAGTTATCTACAGTCATGCAGGTGATTAGAAACAGTTTTCATTAAAAATAATGGATGGTGTGTGGAAGGACATTCTTTTAAGTTACTTTTTTTTTTGTTGTATGAATTTAATGAGACGCTATCCGCCAGGAGCTGGGCGAAGCCACGCCGGGTCAGATAGATAGACAGACCCACCTTTTCGCTGCAGTGTATAGATTCCTCCTCCTCCTCTCCCCTCCTCCTCCTCCTCATCCCCTCCCCCTCTCCCTCCTCCCTCCTCCTCCTCCCTTTTTCTCCCCCTCCCTCCTTCCTCCTCCACCTCCCTCTTCCTCCTCCTACCTCCTCGCCCTCCTCCCTCCTTCTAATCACTCCTCTTCCTTCCTCCTCCCTTCTCCTCCTCTCTCCTCCTCTCCCTTCTCCTCCCTCCTCCTCCTACGTCCTCCTCCTCCTACATCCTCCTCCTCCTACGTCCTCCACCTCCTCCTCTTCCCTCTCCTCCTCCCTCTCCTCCTCCCTCTCCTCATCCTTCCTCCTCCCTTCTCCTCCTCACTCCTCCTCCCTCTACTCCTCCCTCCTCCTCCCTCCTCCTCCTCCCTCCACATCCCTCCTCCTCCCTCCTCCTCCCCCTCCTTCTCCTCCCTCCTCCTCCTCCCTCTCCTCCTCCCTCTCCTCATCCTTCCTCCTCCCTTCTCCCCCTCCCTTCTCCTCCTCCCTCCGCCTCCCTCCACATCCCTCCTCCTCCCTCCTCCTCCCCCTCCTTCTCCTCCCTCCTCCTTCTCCCTCCTCCTCCTCCCTCTCCTCCTCCCTCTCCTCATCCTTCCTCCTCCCTTCTCCTCCTCCCTTCTCCTCCTCCCTCCTCCTCCCTCTACTCCTCCCTCATCCTCCCTCCTCCTCCCTCCACATCCCTCCTCCTCCCTCCTCCTCCTCCCCCTCCTTCTCCTCCCTCCTCCCTCCTCCCTCTTCCTCCTCCCTCCGCCTCCTCCCTCCTCCTCCTCTCTCCTCCTCCTCCACCCTCCTCCTCCTCCCTCCGCCTCCTCCTTCCTCCTCCTCTCTCCTCCTCCTCTTCCATCTCCCTCCTCCTCCCTCCTCCCCCTTCTCCTCCCGCGTTCTTCTCCTCCCTCCTTCTCCCTCCTCCTCTTCCTCCTTCCTCTTCCTCCTCCCTCTTCCTCCTCCTCCCTACTCCTCCTCCCCTCCCCCTCCTCCTCCCTCTCCCTCCTCCACCCCCTCCTCCTCGCTCTCCTCCTCCCTCCTCCTCCTAATCACTCCTCTCTTCTTCCTCCTACTCCCTCCTCCATCCTTCCCCCTCATCCTCCCTCTTCCTCCCTCCTCCTCCTCCCTTATCCCCCTCCTCCCTCCTCCTCCTCTTCTCTCCTCCTCCTCCTCTCTCTACCTCCTCCCTCCTCCTTCCTCCTCCTTCCTCCTCCCTCCTACCTCCTCCTACCTCCTCTTCCTAATCCCTCCTCCTCCCTCCTATTCCTCCCTAATCTTACTCCTCCCTCCTCCTCCCTCCTCTTCCCTCCTACTCCTCTCTCCGCCTATCTCTTCCTCCCTCCTCCTCCTCCCTCCTCCTCCCTCCTCCACCTCCCTCTTCCTCCTCCCAGCTCCTACTCCTCCTTTTTCTTCTTCTGTTGCTGCTGCTGCCGCACCATTTACCCAAGTTAATTGTTGGGGAAGATGTAAAGACCTTTCAAGTGCTCTTTCTAATGCTTTTTGTAAGTTGGTCTTCGTTTATCTAAGGTTGTTCTAACTGCAACCAATAAATGATTAGACAGACAGGCAGACAGACAGACAGACAGATAGACAGACAGACAGACAGACCGAGAGGGAGGGAGGGACAGACAGACAGACAGACAGACAGACAGACAGACAGTCGGGAACGGGAACTTATATGACTACTTATATGAATTAAATGAGATGCTCCCCATCAGGGACTGGGCGAAGCCGGGCCGGGTCAGGCAGACAGACAGATAGACAGACAGACAGACAGATAGATAGTCGGGAACGGGAACGGGAGCTTATATGACTACTTATATGAATTAAATTAGATGCTCCACACCAGGAGCTGGGCGATGCCGAGCCGGGTCAGACAGACAGACAGACAGACAGACAGACAGACAGTCGGTAACGGGAACGGGAACTTATATGACTACTTATATGAACTAAATGAGATGCTCCCCACCAGGGACTGGGCGAAGCCGGGCCGGGTCAGACAGACAGACAGACAGATAGACAGACAGACAGACAGATAGATTGTCGGGAACGGGAACGGGAGCTTATATGACTACTTATATGAATTAAATGAGATGCTCCACACCAGGAGCTGGGCGATGCCGGGCCGGCTCAGACAAACAGACAGACAGACAGACAGACAGACAGATAGTCGGTAACGGGAACGAGAACTTATATGACTACTTATATGAATTAAATTAGATGCTCCCCACCAGGGACTGGGCGAAGCCGGGCCGTGTCAGCTAGTATATATATATATATACACTTCCCTCCTACTGTGAAGTTGGAACTATAACTAACTAACTAACTAATATATATATATATATATATATATATATATATATATATATATATATATATATATATATATATATATATATATATATATATATATATATATTGATATTGGCCCTATTTCGTTATCAATCTTTATGGCAGATGTTGTTTTAAATATATGTCTTAACAAGTCTAATGTCTTTCTCATCAACTTGTAGATCTGCCATATTGAATTAAGTACTAAATGGTTGAGACAGAAATAGTTAAAGTAATGATTGCACGATAGAAGTAGTTTAAGTAACGATTGCATGACAAAACGATATGGTAACAATTGTGTTATAGCAATAGATAAAGTAACAATTGCACAATAGGAATAGGTAAAGTAACATTTGCATGATAGAAATCGTCAAAGTAACAATTGCATGAGATACACAGTTAAAGTAACAATTATTACACGATAGACATAGTTAAGGTCACAATTGCATGTCATAAATAGTTAAAGTAACAACCGCTTGATAGTGATAGTTAAAGTAGCAACTGCATGAAAAAAATAAAGTACAAATTGCACTGTAGAAATAGATAAAGTAACAATTACCACTTAGAAATAGTTAAAGTAACAGTTGCATGATAAGGATAGTTAAAGAACCAGTTACATTATGTAGATAGTTAAAGTAACAATTACATTATATACACAGTTAAAGTAACAATTACATAGTTAAAGTAACAATCACACAATTTAAAAACAAAATTAATTGCATATCCTTTACAGGATGTCGCAGTCAACCCCAGCATTTTCTAGCTGTTTGTGATTTCTTGGCAATTTTTATACGTTTAGTAGTTTGCTATTGCTTTCAGAACGACCGGCACTCGTATCATTGTATGAAAAACAACACAATGCGGTCTGCTTCCAAATCTCCGGCAGCTGTGTTTCTAACGCGGGATTACGTTGCATTCGTAACACCTTCGCCACAGAGTTGTGATAAGATAAACATAGTTAAAAGATAAGAAAAAAATAGTTAAAATCACCACTGCCCTGGACAGACAGACCTAGCTGTAACTGTCCGTCGTCGTGAACCCATTTTAACCAGTGTTCGGCTGTCTTTCTGATTTTTTTTCTCTTGGGCAAATTAAAATTACAGGCGAAAAAAGAGAAGAAAACAAAATTAGTCACATATATCAGGACGGGAAAATGCATAATTGAGAAGAAGCAAACAAAGCCCCAAATAACACATGCCTTCATCGGCAATCAATAGCATGCAGCGATAATGGTGCTGCGACAGCCAGGGCGAGGTGGCTGAATGGCTGGCTGCACGCGCAACAGACGTGTTCCTTTGCCACGGGCGGGATGTCATGAAACCCGGATGTGATTGTGGAGGTCTGGGGAATTGACAGAAAATGGTGGGGGAAGAAAGGCGGGGAGGGGGGGGGGGGTGGTGGAGAGAAAGAAGTTAAGAAGGGAATCGGAGTGGCCAGCAGTTCTATTCTACAATGTGCCACATATTCTAATGTGCACACGACTATCTTATATGTTAAGATGTATACTCTGTATTGTTTCATAGGCCAGAGTCATGGACCGTGTATACATTTCATTTTAATGTACAACGAAATCAAGGACCATGCATGAGCTTGATTTTAATATGCAACTGAGTCATGGACTATTTTTTTGTTTGTTTGTTTGTTTGTTTGTTTGTTGCGTATCCCTTACGGGACGTTGCAGTCAACACCAGCATTTTCAGCTGCTGTTGATGTACTAGGCAAGTGTTACGTTCAGTAGTTTGCCATTGCTTACTATATCTGTCCTTTATTTAATTATTTATTTATTATTTAATTAATCTAAATAATATAAATAATTTAAATTAATTATCATAGGACAGAGTCATGGACCACGTATTAAACTTAAATACACTTCACTTAAAGGTACAAAGGAGTCATGGATCACATTTACACTTCATTTTAATGTACAACGGAGTCATAGATCACATAAACACTTCATTTTAATGTACAACGGAGTAATGGATGACGTATACACTTCATTTAAAGGTACAACGGAGTCATGGATCACATAAACACTTCATTTTAATGTACAAGGGAGTTATTGACCACGTATGCATTTTATTTAAAGGTACGACGGAGTCATGGGCCATGCTAATTTTAAAGTACAAGAGAGTAATAGACTATATTTATCCTTTATTTAATTATTAAACGAGCAGTGCAAGAAAATTGAATTAAATTCTATTAAAGTTACAACAAACTATGCACAGACAAATCAGTGAGCTCAAGGGAAGGAAAATAAGAATAAAATACGGGGTGTTTGAAATCAAAAACGGGAAAGATTTTATTGGAGGAAGATGCTATAATAAATAGGTGGAATGAGTGTATAAGAGAATTATATGACGGAGAATGCGAAGAAATAACAGAGGAACGTATCTTAGAAGGTTCATCTATTCTAAAAGAAGAAGTCGCTGACGCTGTCAAACATTTGAAGAAAGGAAAAACAGCTGGGACAAATGGAGTCATAATAGAAGAATTAGAAGTACTGGGAAAAGTTTGAGTAGATATATTAACAAAAATGTTGGATGACATTTACAGCAGTGGATATCTCTAGCAAGCGACATGCTGAAATCTGTATTTATAGCTATACCAAAAAAGACCAGGAGCAATTGAATGAGAAGACGTCCATACAATTAACCTCAATAAAATTGGGTAGAACTGCGGTAAAGCTATGAAAATGTAAACAATATAAAATGACACAAAGTAGTGCAGCTTTACATAGCAGATTTACGACACAAACAGGACGCTGCGGCGATTAGCCTTCATCAGCAAACAAACACATTCACAAACACAACATATAGTCAAGGAGATCTCCTGTGACTACATCAGAAGGTGACGACAGGACAAGAAGAACAAAAGGATGAAAAAATGAAAGCAATGAAGAGAAAATGAGAATTGAAAACAATATGAATACTTACCTCACTGTTGCGATCTGTGAGTAATTCAGAATATCTCTTTCTTTTTTTTTTTTTTTTTGGGGGGGGGGGCATATCCTTTACAGGACATCGCTGTCAACACCAGCATCTTTCAGCTGTATGTTGATTTCTTGGCAAGATTACGCTCTGTAGTTTGCCATTGCTTTCTGAGCGGCCGGCTCACATACCCCGTAAGTTACCGATGCGATTCGAACCACTGCTGATTCTCACCGTCAAAACGTTACCCACAAGAGTATACGAGATTACGGAGAAAAGTCGCTAACCTCTAAGCCACGAAGCCGGCAGAATATTCCAATTCCGATTCCAATTCAAAAATAAAAATTCCAAATTCGACCTCGTCTAACCTGCTTCATCAGCTGTGGTTATTGTTGAGGTACGTGGTTTTTGTGGGTGTATGAATGCCTGTGGAGCAGTGTATATGTATGTATGTGCGCTTACGCATATCAGTCCACCCTGACTTTAGGACTCGCCTCATAATAACATATATGAGTACATAATGTGGTTTTGATTTGTACCACCATCATGCTTTCGCAAACTCATGCTTCGTCAGTACATCCACTGAGATTGCTCAGATACCCCCACCAGACAGGTTGTCGTCCTGCCCTCCTGCCTCCGTCCCCCCTTCTTTCAATGTGCTCACTGAACCGTAACACTATCACTCCGTCATCATCCTCCATCTTACTCCGTCGGTTGGGTATAAAAAGAATACACCAGAGATATTCTGAGTTACTCACAGATCGCAACTGTGTGGTAAGTATGAACATTTTTTTTTTCAATTCTCATTTTCTCTTCATTGCTTTCATTTTTTCATCCTTTTGTTCTTCTCGTCCTGTCGTCACCTTTTGATGTAGTCACAGGAGATCTCCTTGACTATATGTTGTGTTTGTGAATGTGTTTGTTTGCTGATGAAGGCTAATCGCCGCAACGTCCTGTTTGTGTCGTAATTCTGTTATTTAAAGCTGCACTTCTGCTTTTTCTTCTTCTTTCGTTCGCTTGAAATATGTCTATAACTGCAATGCTGTCTCTTGTATGAATTTAACTGTCTTTTTCAGCTCACACAGCGGTCCATAGAGTTTATCTTCCACTGTCGTCTCTCTAGGCCAGAAGGTTTGCCTAGATATGTTATATTTTGGGCAGTCTTGGAGTATGTGCTCTGCTGTCTGCGACGCCAATCCACATGTACACATGGCTGTTTCACCAATCTTGAATTTTGTATACATGTGGTTGCGTAATCTATTGTGCCCTGTTCTGAGGCGCAGAATAATGACTTGTTCTGGTCTATCCATAATGTGGTAGTCATCTTGAGCAGATTTTGGTGGCTTTCTGACTGATTTGATCATTCTTTTCTTTTGGTGGTATGTTACAGGCACATCAGGCTGTTCTTCTTTGGCTCCTTCCTTAGCCAATTGATCAGCTCTGTCGTTCCCGGGATGGTATCCACTGTATGGTGACCTTATGCTGACTGCTAAGTTCAGAAAGTAGTGTCCTTAGTACTGGCAATTTCCCAGACAGGAGCGCCTCGAGTACTGATTTTGCATCTGTCAATAGCACCACAGGTTGTGTATCATTGCTGGTATTTAGTAATTTCTCTGCTGCTATCTTGATTGCCTCAATTTCAGCATCGTAGTTATGGCAGTACTTTCCTGTCGGTACTCTAGCTGTGTCCCTGGTATTATTTGGGTATTCTATGTACACTCCCGCTCCTCCATTTCGAACAGCATTTTGTGCTGACCCATCTGTGTAGACTCTGATCCAGAGGTCCTGTGGGTATTCTTCATCAATGAAGCTGAGAGTGGCTGTTCTGCGCTGCACACTGTTCTGATCTTCCTTGTCAAATATTCCTCTCACTTTTGTCTGGATTTGTAATGATAGTCTATGCTCATCTTTCCATGGAGTTCGCTCTGGAATAGTTGTTAGGGGGATACCAACTGTGGGCAGATCGGTGGTTTCTCTGCAGAGTCGTTTGGCCTGGTGGATAAAACTACTTCTTTTCAACCGCCCCATAGCTAGGTTTTCAAATCTGTTCTTCATAGGGTGGCCTGGCAAGCTGAGGAACTTTTCTGCTTGTATTAGCGTTTTCGTATCTCTGCGCTCACTCAGTGCTTGTGTCCTCCCCATCTTCTCCATTTCCACTATAGTGGTTGATCTCATCCCTCCTGTGGTGACTCTAGGTGTTTGATTTTGCACCTTGCCCAGCTTTTGTAGTTAAAGCTGCACTACTTTGTGTCATTTTATATTGTGTACAATTAACCTCATAAACCATGTCTACTCAGAATTATAATGAGAAAAACAAGGAAGAAAATAAAAATGTCAATTGGCGAAGAACAGTTTGGATTTATGGCAGGAAAGGGTACAAACAATGCTAAATGGTCATTACGAACACTAATAGAAAGATCAACAGAGACACAGAAAGACATATATTTGTGCTTCATAGATTATACCAAGGCATTTGATAAAGTAAAACTTGATGAACTAATTAAAATGTTGGAAAATATCAACATTCATCATTGGCACCTTGCCGTCTTGACAGACGATAGTTTGTGCTTTAAAAAGGCATAATAACTTTTACCTATGGCGGTAGCGAATGTGACTGATCAGGCCAATTCGCGCTGTAAATGTTCGTTCACAGTGGGTGCATGGAAACACGTAGTCATTTCCATCATCATGCACCATCTTACGTCTCACACGCTCGGTGTGTGACTTATCTGCAATAATTTTCTCTTTTGTCTTTATTCCATTTCTGATCTTTGCCCTCCATGCAACACGTTCAGCGGCGACTTTCTCCCAATGTGCATTATCAATGCCTGTATCAATCATGTCCCGCTTACACACATCTTTGTATCGTAGTAAAGGCCGACCCTGAGATCTCTTACCCATCTGTAATTCACCCAAAAAGATGTCCTTTGGTATTCTACCATCATCCATCCTCCTAAGATGTCCTATCCATCTAAGTCTACGAAGACTGAGCATGGAATAAACCGTCACACAACCTGATCTTTCCAATTCTTCAGTATTTGTGATTTTGTCTTGCCACTTAATACCAAGAATTCTTCGCAGACACCGCATATGAAAGCTGTTTAAATGTTTCTCTTGGTGTGAGTAAGTTGTCCAGGTTTCACTGCCATAAAGAAGAGTACTAAGGACACAGGCTTGATAGACAAGGACTTTTGTTTTGGCAGAAGATATAAACATTGATGGGGAAAATCTCAGAATAATTATTTAAAAAACATAATTTACTGGAACCAAGTAGCAAACATTAAAATGGGGGGGGGGGGGAGAAGAGGGCGATTATGAACAAATAAAGCTAGGAGTACGACAGGGGTGTCTTGTCACCGAATCTCTTCTCCATCTATAGCGAAGTAATAATGAGAGAGATCAAAGAGAAGCCAGGAATACTAATCGGTGGTTATAATATAAACAATATACGCTATGCAGATGACACAGTATTGTTGGCTGATAATGCAAAAGATGCACAACAATTTTTGGACATGGTGGTACTCGCCAGACCTAGCCCCTAGTAATTTCCACCTGTTTGGACAACTCAAAGAGTCATGGGGGGGGGGGGGGGAGGAGGGAAAGACGTTTCGGTCCGGTGAAGAAATACAGCAAATTGGTGCATGAGTGGTTACAGACGCGACCAAGATAATTTTTTACTACAGGAATCCAAGCACTGTATCGGTGCTTGAGGACTTGCAATGAATGCAGTGGTGAACCACATCGAACAATTATACATTTGTTCGTTAATTTTTGAGAATATATTCACCACATAAAAAAAAAAAAAAAAACATGTTTTCATTTGAAGACTCCATGTAGCAGTTTTAGTTTTAGTTTAGTTTAGTCGACGGATCAACATCACGGCACACGGGTGTAACCCATAAGTGCTTCGTTCTACTCCTGAGAATCTCAGCTCAGTGCACGAACTCCGTAGCACCGGCGAGGATCCTGAAATACTTTGGGCAGATTTTTTAACTCGAAATTTTGCCCAGGCAGCGCCGTTAGGCTATTCTTTTTAGTTTTCAAAATGCCAAGAGATCTTTTACGTACACAACAATACACACGGGCGTCCGATCTTCTTCTTCTTCTTCTTCTTCTTCTTCTTCTTCTTCTTCTTCTTCTTCTTCTTCTTCTTCTTCTTCTTCTTCTTCTTCTTCTTCTTCTTCTTCTTCTTCTTCTTCTTCTTCTTCTTCTTCTTCCTCTTCTTCTTCAGCTGCTGCTGCTGTTGCTTCTTCTTCGTATACCACATTCAAACGTCAACTGGAATATGATTAAAACACAGCAGCCCAATGTTTCTTACAGTGTCCTTAAACCGCTCATATGAAGACAAAATGTAATTTTCATGTTCTGCAGATGTTGCGCACTCTTGTATCAAATTTCTAAGTGTCATTTTACAGTTTCACAGTTGCATCCTTCGGCGGTTTTTCCTATACCTTGTTGAACAGGAGCTATCTTTGTTGTTTCCTCTGCCGAGCCTTAGATAGCTACAGGTTCGATTTTGTACAGATGCAACTTTACATACAGAGATTAAGAGCAGAATAGGGCAAGCAAAAGCTGCATTTCAGAAAATGAAGAGTATCTTAAGCAATAAGTCACTATCACTGAATGTTAGAAAGAGAGTGCTGAAATGCTATGTAGAACCAGTTTTGCTGTATGGCAGTGAATCTTGAAATGTAAATGAACAAATTAAGAAGAAATTAGAAGCAACAGAGATGTGGTTCCTGAGACGAATGTTGCGAATTCCTTGGACTGCCGGAGTAACTAACAACGACTGCCTGAAACTGGCTAATGAAATTAGAACATTATATACAACAATAAGAAAGAGACAAACATCTTTTTTCGGTCATGTAATGAGAAGAGAGGCATTGGCGAACATCGTGACAACTGGAAAGATCAAAGGGAAGAGAGGCAGAGGCAGGCCAAGAGAAATTATGCTGGATGGATTGAGACTGTGGCATGGAGGAATATCAGCAGCAGAATTGATCCAGAAAACCAAAGACCGAGATATGTGGAGAACCAGGAACGCCTACGCCAGCTAGCAGAGCACTTGATGCTGATGAATGGAAAGAAATTAATACTCATCATCATCACTATCATATACATGCCAGCTTGCTTAGACGTTCATGTCTTTTCACAGATTTCGGTCCTTGGTGCTCTGGATCAACTCTGCTGATGATATTCATCAATACGCCCGGCAGTCCATCCAGCATAATTTCTCTTGGTGTGCCACAGCCTCAAACCCCAATGATCTATCCAGTTGTCACGATATTCTCCAATGCCCTTCTTCTCAGGGAAAAATTAATATCGGGGGAAGAAGATCAAATGGCGTGTATCACAGATGTTTCCGACACGTTGTCACGTGACCAGGTTATCATGAAGAAGGGAAATAAACAAAGCAAAACAAAACACAGGTCGAGCCTGTGTCGAGCAAATTTAAATGAGAGACATGGTTGGTTGGTTAACTGCTCGTGAAAATATACAACGAAATTAGTAACGAAAGGGGAAGGATCGGGGGGAGGGGGTATTTGTGTGGTATGTATTGAAAATGAAAGTCTGCGAGCTATAGTGATCTACATTGACTGGAGTCGAATTGTGTTTTAATACACTGTTGAAATAAAATCTATGGTCGGTCGGTCGTATTTTGATGACATGCAAGGACAACAAAATGCTGGGGTTGACTGCGACGCCATGTAAAGAATATGCAACTAACTAACTTGTTTTAAACTAGTGTCTATGTCGGTGACCAAACAATGCACATATCCGTGCGCCCATTAGGTGGTAAAATTCTTGATCGACACGGATGACGGACCAGAAACAGCTTAGTCACTATTGTATATGTTTATGTATATGTATATGTTTATGTAGTTGTTTAAGTGTCTTTTTGTTGTTTGTGTGCAGAGGATTGCTCTAGCCGCAACGTCAACTTTGTCACTTGTAATTGAATTATTGTAAAATTTAAAAATAACCACATTCATTGTGTTTTAGTTGATTTACACATTGCATTGTTAGAGTTTTACTGCAGTTCCACCAATTTCATTTACAAAATTGCATTGGAGAGACAAAACGAAGGCAAGCGAACAAACAAGATGCAAGCTGTGAGGCAAGTGGGAAGACAACATAAAGTGATGTATAAATACCAGTCAGGGAGAATGTTCCACCAGAAGGAGATTCAGAGAGAGAGAGAGAGAGAGAGAGAGAGAGAGAGAGAGAGAGAGAGAGAGAGAGAGAGAGAGAGAGAGAGAGAGAGAGAGATAAGGTGTTGAAAATCCCTAGCAGGCAATCTGCATTGCTGAGTCCGCGCATGAATAATTGAGTGAATATTTGCTATGTCCGGCGTGAGTGTTTTTGTATGGCTGCAATCAGTTGACGGATTCAATACATGCTTCTCCGGTATCTCACATTCATATCAGCGCATATCAGTTATCACCCGATTACAGAACATCACTACACAACTACTGGATGTTTGGGTGCATCGTGTTCCTGCAAAAGAGCTAACAATGATGGTTTGAATAAGTAAAGTTTACTGGTAACAAAACCGGCGAACACACTAGACGTTAGAGGAGAAGGACATTCGGTATTCCGGAAGCTGGAATCCATTTCTAGACAGACGTAGTATTTTCCCAACGTCCCTAAACTTTATCTCAAGTAAAGAACCCTTCATTTGCCCACCTGGCCAATTATGGTATATTGTCACGAATTAAAGGCAGAGTTGGGGAAGGAGGTTTAAAGGCAAGATAATCGACTTCATCGCACCGGGTTTTATTCCATATGTCTCGGTCTCTTTCGCAGAGCGGTCTGCTGGAAGCGTTGCACAGAGCACGAACTCCGTAGTTCCAGCGATGACCACCAGGATCTCCAAAATAAAAGAAAAAACTGTCATCTAACTCTGTCATTGATTGCTTATTAGTATCTTGCGGTATATGGCAGGGGGGATGGGGGGGGGGGGTCTCGAGCCTGAGGAATTAGGGCCGCCTGGCTAGTGCAGTTGCCGCGAACTGTGCAGGTTAGGGTTTTCTTATTTGTCCCCGACAGAAAAAAAAAACCACTCCACGCCTTACCGAGGGTTCGAACCCGGGTCTCCCGAAGGAGAATCCGGTATTCTAGCCACTCGGCCAGCCTATCTCCAAGAAAAAAAACTGAACTCTCGAAACGAATGATGGAGTTTGAAAACGAACCCACTACTTCAGTGCCCGAGGCAGACGGCTTGATCACTTCCCACAGACGATGATGATGAAGATGACGATGTCGCCAATAATGATTATGAAAATGAAGACGACGACGATAATGAAGACGAGGTTGGTGATGATCACGATGATGGCGACGAGAACGATATAATGATGACGATGACAATAATAATTATGATGGCGATGTTGATTCTACGACCCCTCCCCCTCGGCCCCACCTCGTTCCCCCTCCTCCCAAATAACCTTCCTCATCCCACCCTACCCCCAATGTTTATGAACTATGGACAAAGAACAAAAAAAGGCGATAACAGCATTTCGAGACGTGGTGGTACCAAAATCTGACAAGAAGTAGCTGGACAACAACACTGACAAATGAACTAGTTCTGTAAAAAATATACACTTCTCAAGGTAGTTAAAATACGAAGACTAGTGGCAAGGTCACACCTTTAGACGCAAAGGAACAACCAAGCGAGTGAGTACTGGGGGGGGGGGGAGGGCAAAATACTGGTGGGCAGAGGAAGGGGTAGACCAAGAACAACATTCATACAACAGGTGTGCACAAACCTAACAGTTGCAGACAAATACGGGGTTAAAGAGAGCAGCACAAGAGAGACAATCATGGCATGGGATCATCAGAAAGATTCACGAACAGCCGAAAGTCTGACGATTTTCTATACCGTAATATTTGATTTTGTATGGATGTGAGACGTGGACGATGACAAGACAAGCTGAAAAGCATCTAATGGCAGTGGACATATATTTTTCTGGAGAAAATGCAAAGAATATCATGGGCAAACAGAAAAAAAAAACCAATGAGCAAATTCTACAATTCTACATGTATTTAAATTAAAACAGTAAACTGATTTGATAAATTAGACATAGACAGTCCAACCAAAAAACATTTTTTTTTGGGGGTGGGGGTGGGGTGGTGAGAGCATGTTATGAGAAGAAACAAGCTAGAGAACTTGATGACAACTGGCAAGATTGAGGCGGAAAGAATAAGAGGAAGGCAGAGAAAAGTAAATATCTGTATGTCTTAACTACATGGCATGGACGAGACAAGCACACAGAGATGATCCACGACTCTGGTGATCGCGTGAGATGGCGAAACATGATCGCCCACGCTTATAGGCATGGCACATAATGATGGTGATGATATATGATGTGACGGTGTTGAAGTAACATCTACCAAAGATGAAGTAAGGTTCTTTCTACCCTCAGCTAGGACAAGGTGGAGTATCCGTTTATCGTCCTCAATAGGGTACAATAAATCATCAGCACAGGTGGCAGGTGGATCATGAGGGCAGACGACATGCAGCTGTTGGTTATCGTCAAGCTCACAACGGTAGGCAGGGGTTCTCTTATAGACATTATCTACGACCATCGTCCAGTGGGAAATAGTTCGTCACAAGAAATAACACATTATTATCAATAAGAAGCGCAAAGATTACAGATGGTTATAACAAGATGCTGCTGATGATGATGACGATGATGATTATGATGTTGACGACGATGATAATGATGATGTGGATGACGATGCTTATGATGATGATGACGTTGAGGATGATGTCGAAGATGATGAAGAAGAAGAAGAAGATGAATATGGTGATGACGACTACGACGACGCCTATGATGATGATGAGGATGACGACGACAACGAAGAAGACAAAGATGATGATGATGATGATGATGATGATGATGATGATGATGATGATGATGATGGCGACGAGGACGGCGATAATGATAATGACGACGACGATGATGATGGCAAGGACGACGACGACGAAGATGATGACGATGCTGACGACAATGATGTTGATATTGATAATGCCGACAACGATGAAGACGACAACGACGACGAAGACGATGATAATGACCACGAAGATTACTACCGACGACGACTACCACGACGAGCATGTTTGCACTGTGTATTGCCACACTCATAAAAATGACTCGGCAAGTTTCCAGGAAACATTTTAACATTCCCCAATGCGCCATCTCTGTTATCGCGCTTGTTGCCTAGCGACGGGTAAATAGTGGCTTCCGACATTTTATAACTTCAGACTTGATCATGATTCGTTAGATTTTGCAGCTAAACTTCTTCGACGGAAGCCAGCCCCTCTCCCAACGCTCCTTAGTCGCTCCTTACGACATGCATGGTAGGTTGTAGTGTTACTATTCTTTACTTCTTCTTAGGGCCCCGTAATACCCGGTAGAGAAATAAGACTAAAATGGAACGACAGAATCACCAATCTGAAGCTCATGGGCACTGGCGATGGGGTAGTGGGTCCATTCTAATGCCGCCAGTCAGTTTGGCTTTAAAGATTGACTTCTCGTTCAGATAACTATGACAAACTACTAAACGTAAAATTGCCTAGAAAATCAACATGGAGTTGATCGCAACGTCCTGCCAAAGGTTACACGAGAGACGGAGATCACGAGCTAAACAAATACAGGGCGTATTTTTAATGACTGTGGAGTTTTTGAAAGATACTGCAGTTCCAAGTTTTGTAATTAACTTTTATGTTGCATGAGTTCACAGAGGGTAGATACAAAACTTGGAACGGCAATATCTTCAAAAACCCCACAGTCATTACCAATACACTAAGTACCAGCGAAACACGAGTCGAAGACAAGACGTTGGCACTGGATAGGGCTTACCTTGAGAGTGCCTGAGAGTAATACAACTAGAAAAGACATTGTCTGGAATACACAGGGCACAATAATTATACAGGAAGACCCAAGAACACACGGAGATGGAAGTAAAAATAGAAATAAACAATATGGTAGGACATGGGTGAAGCTGCATTGGATAGCTAAAGTAAGATAGGACGACTTGGAGTGAATTTGTGGAAGGATTATACCCTAGTGGGGTTGAAATGAGTCAATCACCCAAAAGAAAACCTTGAAGTAGAACCAGTAAGTCTGGCTTTCCTTCTAATACTACAAGGGTCGTTCATTTGAAACCCGTTCCAGTGGCTTTATTACAAAAGCACGAGAGTAACATTAGCAGGTGTGGTAGAATTAAACAAAGCATTCATTTTGAATGGATTATGCACCGTGAGTTGGTCAGAAGAAGTCGCCGTAGGCATTCAGGCAAGCATCCCATTGCTTAGGTAGGCGCCTAATACCGTCCGCAAAAAAGGATTGTGGTTGCTCACTGAACAAAAGTGTTTACAGCGTTCATTACGCCTGCATCTGTGTGAAATCGTTGCCCCTTGAGAGCTTTTTTTTTTTTTAAAGGTCCGAACAAATGAAAATCACATGGTGACAAATCAGGACTATAGGCTGGATGTTGCAGAATTTCCCACTTCTTCCAAGTTAATGCTTCCTGCACAATCTTTGCAACATGCGGACGAACATTATCGTGCAACAAATTCACACCGCGAGAAAGCGTGCCGGGTCGTTTATTCTTGATGGCTTTTTGCAGCTTGTCTAGTGTTTCCAAGTAGTGGGTAGAGTTTATGTTGACATCTGGTTCTTTAAAGTCGGCCAACAATAGCCCTTCATAGTAAAAAAAAAAGCGCTCAGTATAAATTTACCAGCGGAAACCTGTAACTTGAATTTTTGGGTTTTGGTGCTTCCATTGCATGCTCTCTCTTTTGCTGCTCGGCTCAAAGTGGTGACACTATGATTCATCGCCTGCCACTATGCGGAAGAGAAATGCATCACCCTCCACTCTGTAACGCAGCAAGTGGTTCAAGCACCATACTATGAGGTCCTCTTTTTGATGGTCGGTCAACATCCGTGGTACCCACTCTGAACACACCTTCCGATAATGCAGTTTCTTACGAACGACCCTTTGAATTGTCCCAATTGACACATCAAATTATTTCGCTAGCGAACATATGTTTCGACAACGGTTCATCTGTACTGCTGCATCAATTTTGGTGATGGTGTTTTCTGTTGCAACAATATGCGCTTGACCCGGCCGTCGAAGATCTGTTGTGAACTGACGTCCTTTCCGAAACATTCGTGCCCAGTCTGTCACTGTTGTCTTCGACACACATTTGTTACCGTACGCTGCCTGCATTTTTCGATGAATGTCCATTAGTTGACATCCTTCAAATTAAAGAAACTGAATCACCACTCTTTGAGCTTCTTTGGACGGATTTTGGATTAACCCGGCCATTTTCTTAACGATCAGAAACAGAACCTATGCATCATGGGACGATAAGCACGTGCTCTTTTATTAATTGGTCAGTACTTATCACATGACAATGACATGGCCATGTTCAACGTACGCAATTACGTGCGGTGCGGTACGAACGGATTTCAAATGAACGCTCCTAATAAAACACATGAATAAATTTGGCATGGGACAGACAGACCTACAAACATTTGATTTTTAAGAGCATGCATCTTTCCCATTGCACCATTCGCCCGTGAGACCTAAACACTTACTTAACAAGCT
Organism: Cepaea hortensis; assembly: GCA_963921405.1. NCBI lineage: Eukaryota > Metazoa > Mollusca > Gastropoda > Stylommatophora > Helicidae > Cepaea > Cepaea hortensis. The sequence goes on from OY992876.1 coordinate 159,226,447, forward strand.
CAACAGCGCATAAATTCATTTGAATATAAATATTATAGACGGGTTCTACGAATATCTTGGATACAGAAAGAACCAATGAGTCCATACGACAAGATCTGAACATTGAAGAAGGCTGGCTACCAAAGACGATAAATCAAAGAACTTTTAACTATTTTGGTCACTTGAAAAGTCATGAACGTTTAGAGAGAACAGAAATGGAGGGATATATGCCCGGGAAGAGAGGAAGAGGAAGGCCAAAGAGAAGACGAGTGTAGTATGTGACAAGTGATCTCCATATGGGTGTATCGGACGCAGGACATTTTGCTTTCGATCGAGAAGTTTTCCGGACGATTGTTATGGGAGCGAGGTTATATATATATATATATATATATATATATATATATATATATATATATATATATATATATATATATATATATATGTGTGTGTGTGTGTGTTTATATACTGGTCACATTAAAAGAAGTTATGCTCTCATTAAGGGAAAAGTCAAAGGCAGATGTGATAGACATCGGTACAAATGAAAAGGAAAATTAGGAAGCGGCAAAAGAGCAGTTTGTGAGCGTGCATGAGACAGAAAGTGTTGGCGGTGCATTGCAGATAACTGTCAGTGTGAAGACGGTACCTGCGATGAAGATGAGATTTGCTTTTAATTGTTTAGTCAGAGTTATATTGTTCTCAGAATTGTTGCTGTCGTCATTTTTTTTTTTTTTTTTGCCTCGACGCTAATTGTTTCCATACCTGCAGCTTACTTCGACTTGACTGTTGTTCAATCAAATGATCAACACAACTTGCACAAAAAGATAACGGTCATAAACGACCAATAAATACTTAATACTCCAGGCTAAACGATTCTGCAGAGAAACCACTGATCTGCCCACAGTTTGTTTCCCCTCGAAAACTATCCCAGAACGAACTCCATGGAACAAAGGAATATTCGACACGGAAGAACAGAACAGTGTGCAGCGCAGAACAGCTACTTTCAGCTTCCTTGATGAAGAATACCCACAGGACTCCTGAATCCGAGTATGCACAGATGGGTCAGCACAAAATGCTGTTCGAAATGGGGGAGTTGGAGTGTACATAGAATACCCAAATAATACTAGGGACACGGCCAGAGTACTGACAAGAAAGTACTGCCATAACTATGATGCAGAGATCTGGGCAATCAAGATAACAACAGAGAAATTACTAAATATCAACCATGGTACACAACCTGTGGTGTTATATTGACAAATACAAAATCAGTACTTGAGGCGCTCCTGTCTGGGCAATTGCCAAAACTACGAACAACACTTTCTGAACTAGGCAGCCAGCGTGAGGTCACCATACAGTGGATACCATCTCACCGTGGAGTACTCGGAAACTACAGAGCTGATCGATTAGCTAAGGAAGGAGAAATAGAAGAAAAACCTGATGTGCCCATTACATACCACCAAACAAAAGAATGATCAAATCATTCATGTCACACATCGTTCTTGATGATAATATCAAGAAGTTCTTACGATGATATGTTCATGATATTGTCGTGTGATGGTCGTTGTCTAGGTAACGATACTCATGGTGTGTCAATGGAGATATCTAACTGTCTTGCACTATAACTCACCCCCGCAGTGCATATCCACCAGGCATTAAACAAGATTCCGTTGGCGCACATAATCCTTTATTACAGAAATGAGACGGACAAACGGAACATGTTTATACATCCAGAAACAATGTAATCCATAGAATATAAATATCCTCCTCACAATTTAACCAGCACAGATCAATGCCTTCTCACGGCCTGCTTCTTATCAAATCCACAAGACAGGTAATCCAGCTACTATCCACGGCTGGATCTCCCACAATACAACCCACACATTGGGTTGGAGCCACTGCTCAACTATCCAACCCACTCTGGGTTTAGGCCTGTCTTCACAACTGGGAGAACAACACAACACGGAGATCTCTAACTCCGCTTCTCCTTAGACTACCGACCAGTCCGGCATCTACACATTAACTGCCCTAAAGTCCCTTGCCTTCACACAAAACTAAACTGTCCTTCCCCCATCCCCCTGGGAGATTTTCTCTACCCTCACTATTTTATTTCTCAGGACTGGCTGTTTTCCCCATAGCCAGGTCAGTCACTTTACTGTCTCCCACTTTCATCCCTTCTCTCTCATGCCCGGTCACTCAACTCATTGTCAATGACCCAGGCTTATGTCAAGTCATAAAGCCACCAAGATCTGCTCAAGACGATTACAGCCTTTTGGAAAGACCACAACAAATCATTATTCCGCGACTCAGAACAGGATACAATAGATTTAGCAACCACATGTACACAAAATTCAAAATTGGCGAATCAGCCATATGTACGTGTGAATTGGTGCCGCAGACAGCAGATCATGTACTCTAAGATTGCCTAAAATACGACATATCTAGGCAAATCTTCTGGCCTAGAGAAACAACAGTGGAAGATAAACTCTATCCACCGAGTGAACTAAAAAAAAAAACCCGTAAAATTCATATAAGAGACAGCGTCGTAGTTATAGACAAATGTCTAGCGAACGAAAGAAGAAGAACGACCATTTGTCAGATTCGAACATTTAATATGATTTATTCACAAATGATGATTCCGTCCGTGCTACTGTCCGCTGTGACTTCGCTGACATCATCATCATGCGCCATCTCACACGATCACCAGAGTCGTGGATCAGCTCCGTGTTCTTGCCGCGACCATACCATGTGGCCAGACCGTCTAACGATCAACCTCAGGCTAATTTCCTAGACAATTTTACGTTCAGTGACCTGCCACTGTTTTCTGAACGAGATGTCACCGTTGAAGTCCACACTGACCAGTGTGTGGAGTGAACCCCCGACCCCGTCACCTATGTGGAGTGAACCCCCGACCCCTTCACCTGTGTGGAGTGAACCCCCGACCCCTTCACCTGTGTACCAGTGTGTGGAGTGAACCCCCGACCCCTTCACCTGTGTGGAGTAAACCCCCGATCCCTTCACCTGTGCACCAGTGTGTGGAGTGAACCCCCGACCCCTTCACCTGTGTACCAGTGTGTGGAGTGAACCCCCGACCCCTTCACCTGTGTGGAGTGAACCCCCGACCCCTTCACCTGTGTACCAGTATGTGGAGTAAACCCCCGACCCCTTCACCTGTGCACCAGTGTGTGGAGTGAACCCTCGACCCCTTCACCTGTGCACCAGGATTTTAAGCACCAGCGTTTTAAATCTGTCGGCCACGCTGCAATCCCGGTCTAAAGTTTAGGAAAGTTAGTTGCATATCCTTTTACACGACGTAGCAGTCAACCACAGCATTTTTAGGCTGGTTGTGACTTCTTGGGAAATTTACGTTTCTGAACGACCGTCATTAATACTTTGCATGAAAACCAACGCTAGGCAGTCTGCTGCCAAATCGTCCGCAGCTGTATTTCGAACGCGATATGCGGGATTATGAATTGCGCCCGCAATCCCTTCGTCACACAGCCGGCCTTAAGTAGAGCTTTAAAATTGGAAGATATGAAAACAGGAATGTAAACTGCAGTTATAGAAAACAACTTTGGTCATTCCGACTATATTCTTGATATCCTTTCCACATTTGTCATTGTGTCAAACTGAGCTAAAAGGAAAAGTAGCGAATGTATCAACTAACCGTGTAGCCTGTGAGTCCACAGAGAAGATCAGTGGAAAATTCCGTCGTTTGTGGTATTTCCCAACCTAGTTTTACGACGGTGTCTTTAGTTATCTAAAGAACAAGGCGTTTTATCTGTGCACATGCTCTCCGTCTTTCATATAACCTTTGACAGGACATTGCGATCAACCCCAGGTTGATTTTCTAGGCAATTTTACGTTTAGTAGTTTGTCATAGTTGTCTGAACGAGAAGTCAACGTTTGTTAAACCCACACTGGCCGGCGGCATTATAATGGACTCACTACCCCATCGCCAGTGGCCAGGGTTTTTTTTTTTTTTTTTTTTTTTTTTTTTTGGGCTCGCTCGCTTTGAACTCAACCGTAGTCCATACACACTATTTATATTAGTGATGGACTGAATTTTGCGTGTAGGTTAGCTTTCCCTATTAACAGCGTCCCTCGTCATCAGGTGAACCCACTCTGACTTCAGAAGTACTTGTAATTAACGTCCCCAAGTCAAGGACTACAGGTCAACATTTTAGTCCAACTGTCCGGTGTAAGGGTTGAACAGCTAACCTCGGCATCAGCACACCGGACGTTTAAGAACACGCGTTCTTATCCATTCGGCCATGCGGACCTGCATCAGGGAGTTTAAACGCGAGCGATTTAAACCTCTCTGTCACGCTGACCCCAGCTCGATGAATGTTGTATGGAGTCAATGCGGTTGACGGACGGCCAGTCCGCTTTGCGTCATCCAGTGAGGATTGACGTACTTCAGCTTCGTCACAACGACGTACCCAACGTCGGGCAGTGCTAACATCCACTGTTAGATCTCCATAAACAATACTGAAACGTTCGTGGATGCGAGTCGGGGCCTCAGCAATGAGGAATTCTATGGCATCACGTTGCTTTAACCGAACTTCTTTGGTGGCCATTTTTAAACCGTTACTGTTGCGCAACCTGTGACTGAAACAGATTGGTAGTGATACATAGTGCAGAATAGTGTTTGAGAAATCCCGCTATAAATTGCAAACCGACAAAGTATTTACATAGATGCAAAATAGGAGGCATTACTTATTGACCGACCCTCGTAACAATAGAAAACTGGAAAAAGAGATGTAAGTGTAAGTTGCAGAAAATAACTTTGGTAATTCAGATTCTCACCTTATTTCGATGCCATGCTTGTCATTGTCTAAAGTGGAAAGTTAAAAATAAAAACGCATACCCTTTGCAGGACATTGTAATAAATCCCAACCCCACGTTCATTTTATAGACAATTTTATGTTCATTAGTGTGCCATTGCTTTCTGAACGGAAACTCAACGCCACAGTCCAAACTGGACGCCTGTAGGAAACGATACGCTACCTCGTCATCAGCCTACCGGAATATGTAGAGCTAGAACGCTATTATCGCGTCGGCTACGTCGAAGTCTAAGGAAAAGTAGCTAATGTATGGTAATAGCCTTGTAACCTTTAAGTTCACAATGGAGGTCAGTGGAAAATTTCGTCCTTTATGGTATTTCCCAACACAGTTTTACAACGGTGCTTTTAGTTCTCCAATCAACAATGCGTTTTATCTTTGCACGTGCGCCCCATCTCTCCAGTAACCAATCAGCATGTAAACTAGCGAATGTAATGGATACTACATTTTCCTCATTCTGGCAGTAACGTGACCGAGAACAAACAAGGTGGGCGTTAGATTTCAACATGATAAGACAGAATCGATCACATACAATCCTGCTATAGATTTGTAGACATGGTGAAGCGCATCTTCAAAAGCCAAAATAAAATATAATTAGATATGTGTTTTTCTCGTGTATTTTTTCCCGCGCAGGTTTTGTGGAAATGGCGGGCTTGAGGTAAAGTGTTGTATTGAAAGATCTGACTTGGGGACGTCAATTACAAGTCCCTCAGATGTCGGAGTGGGTTCGCATGATGGCGAGGTAAACTGGTAATAGGGAAAGCTAATCCAAACGCTGAAATCAGTCCAGTGTGCTAGAATTAGTAGCAAGTATATGGATTACGCTTGTGTTCAAAGCAAGCTGACAGAAATACAAAAAAACGGGGATGATAGAAATATTTGCCTTTAATATATCTTACTTTATGTGTAGGATGTACCGTCTATGTGACCTTAAAATAATTATTATATGACTTTATTTATACAATCATGCAAACCGCACATACGAACACGCACGCTTATGCACACACACACACACACACACACACACACACACACACACAGACACAGACACACACGTACACATATAAACTATTTATTTTCTGTATATCCTTTTTTAATAGGACATAGCTGTCAACACCAGCATTTTACTGCTGTTGTTGATGTCTTGGCAAGTTTACGATCAGTAGTTTGCCATTGCTTTCTGAACCACCGGCCCCCATACCAATTCGTTAAAACCCAGCGCAACGCGGTCTGCTGCCAAAACACGCGTAGCTGTGTTTCGAAGGCGGGTAAGCGAGATCACGCATTGCGTCTATAAGTCCTTTGCCACTGAGACCGGCATATAAACTATACATGAAGAAACTAAACTAACACATAGCTCTTCAGTGTATGCCGGTCTCCCTGGTCTAGGAGTTACACGACTTTCTCCGTAATCCCGTATACTCTCGTGAGTAATGTGACGTGCGCAAGCATTGGTAGCGGTTCTCTCCGCGTCGGTAACTTACGGGGTATGTGAGCCGTTCGCTCAGAAAGCAATGGCAAACTACTGAGCGTAATCTTGCCAAGAAATCAACAATCAGCTGAAAGATGCTGATGTTGACAGCGATGTCCTGTAAAGGATACGCGAAAAAAAAATTCAGTGTATGCACATCGATGAGAAATATCATCTATTGCACAATGTTAAATAAGTAAAATGAAAGGCTTCTTTCCACACCATGAGACAAATTTGGGTATATGGTGCTAATACCATACGTTTATTGACAAATAAACACTGGATTGAGAAGGTGTCGTCAAATCCACGCCGGTCGCCTTTACTCTCATAATATTTAGTGGTACCAATGTTTATGCTGGGTTAAGTTTAACTAAGTTAAGTTTAAATATGATTAAATTTAGTTTTTCCTTGAAATTAGCAACGACTGCGCTATTTGCACTCAGTTTTTCGCAACTAATGTCTAGTTGTCGAATACCGCATTTTTTTAAATTTTAAAGACAGTCGGATAATTGAATAAGAGAAACTGACGGTTAAACTAGTGACGGTCGAAGTTTTGCTTATATATATATGTGTGTGTGTGTGAGTGTCTGTGAGTGTGTGTGTGTGTGTGTGTGTGTGTGTGTGTGCGAGCGCGTGTGTGTGTGTATATCGCTCATGAGTGGACAACTTCATGACATAAGAATTTAAAAGTACGCGTGCGTATGTTTAACAACTCCATATATTTTGCAAATTGCTTCTTTTGTGTGAATTGCATATAATGAAGACTGCGAATGGGAATTTCAGAATACGCGAGGAGAATTGAATACACTACAGTTGCGTACTGGATGTGGCAAGGACACGAAGCTATTGAGTCAAGGCAACTATATTATGACATGCCAAAAATGTGGGATAAATAAATTGTCAAGGGCAATACGAGTGAGTGAACACGCGGTAATCAATTAGAAATGTCTAAATGAGTGCAGGGAAAGTACTGCGAGATGGCGTGCATGGAACATAATTATTTTAATTATATAAGTTTTTAGTAACTTGTAATGGCTTTGATGATGTTGTAGGAGGGTGGTGTAGGAGCGTGAGCGTTGTTGTGGGGTTGTTGTTGGTTGTTGTTGGATGTTGGTTGTTGTTGTTGTTGTCATTGCTGTTGCTGCTGTTGTTATTGCTACTGAGCTGTTGTTGTTGTTGTTGTTGTTGTTGTTGTTGTTGTTGTTGTTGTTGTTGTTGTTGTTGTTGTTGTTGTTGTTGTTGTTGTTGTTGTTGTTGTTTATGATCCCCCTGAGATTAGATGTTCGTCTTTAGACTCAGTGCTTATTTGTTTTTGTTTTTTTTCCACTTATGAAAACTTGTTTGTCTATGTGCTGTTGGCTTCTAGATACCCACTACAGTTCCTTTACTTGGTCTATACAAATCTGGGAGTCATTTCCCCTTGCACTTCAAGATGTGTAACAAATTATCGATTACTTTTGGCTTTAGGTCCTTTAATTTCTATTATTAAAAGAAAGTAAATAAAAGACGCACATCATAAGGGCGTTGTGTACACAGTGCTAGATCCGTATATTTATAGACCATTGGGCACTGGGTTGGGGGTGTGCTCGGCAACACACCGGCCGCCTTTACTTTCCAATACATTTTATGGTATCCAATTTAGACTAAGTCGAGATGGGAACCCAGGTCAATTTTTAAAATCCGCTTCGAAGCGGATTCGAACCCATGATCACCGGGCCGGCAGGCGAGCAATTGTCTTCTACTTCTGCCCTTTGTCTCCCGTTGGGGCATATCCCTTCAACCAAACCACGCCACTCCGCTCTGTCTGTTGCTATCCCCCGCAGCTCCCTCCGTGCAGTTGTAGGTCTCCCGCTATTGAGCTACAGAGTGTATTTTTACGACTGTGCAGTGTTTGAAAATATCGCCTTTCCAAGTTTTGTATTCACCCTCTGTAAAGTTCATGCAACATAATAGGTAAATACAAAACTTTAACCGGCAATATTTTCAAACACTGCACTGTGTATTCTCCAAACTATTGTATTTTACACATTGATAATTTGTTCTGCAGTAGTTTCCTGCTTAGAGTCTGTGATGTGATAGCACCGTCACATTTTGTAGGCCTGGATGCTCGGAAGAATAAGTGACAAATCTTTTCCTCACTTTCGCAGACGACGAGCCCAGGAATAGAACCGGCCTCCGTACGTGCTCATGATATTACCATCGCAGTTCCCTATCAACTCTACTAGTGTGCATTCTAAAATAATGTTGCCTGACCTTTGCAGGACGTTGCATTCAGCACTAGACAATTCAGCGTTTCATTATTTTGCAGAATTTCACAAGTCTGCCCTGATATTCGTCGTATAAATAACCACATTTCGAAAACTTTGGTTTTGCGCGTACATTGTTTATTCAGTGTCCACGTTTCTTTCTGCACACTGACATACACAACCAACATGTAATTAAACTGTATGCTATATCTAACATTTCGACAATTGTCCTAACGCTGTCGTCAGGTATTGTGTCTGTCAAGAGGACTCAAGGACAGCTGTACATAGAAATTGATGCGTACACCCAGCAACTGTGTATATTTGCCGAGTTGTTGTCACTGGTTTAACTAAGCCAATTGTCTGCCTGTTGTTGTGAAGTATGTCAGTATGTGTGCGTGTGCGTGATGTGTGAGTGCGTTGCGTGTCTGTGTGTCTGGAAACAAACTTTGCAGCAGACAAATCACAGCTTGTGTAGACAAGTCAGTGTCAGTTGTGTTTTTGTCAACAAATAATTTTGACATGTGAAAAGACAGGATAAAGATAAAATCATTACCCTCACTGGACAACCTTCAAAGTAATATCCTATTTGTGGCTAACTCAGTCCATCCATCCATCCATCCATCATGTGCTATGCCGATAAGCGTGGGCGATCATGTTTTGCGATCTCACTCGATCACCAGTCGTGGATCAGCTCCGTGTTTCTGTCTCAACCATACCACATGGCCAAGCCATCCAGGTATTTACTTCTCGGTCTTCCCCTTGGTCTCTTCCCTTCGGTCTTGCCACAAGTTCTCCAATTTATTTCTTCTCATAACATCTACGTCTAATGTCTCTAATCAGTTTACGATCTTCATTTGTTTCTTGTAGGACTTGTACATTGGTTTTTCTTTCTGTCAGTGGTATTCTTTGCATTTTCCTCAGAAACCACATTTCCACAGCCATCAGATGTTTTTCAGCTTGTCTGCTCATTGTCCACGCTTCACATCCATACAAAAGTACAGGTTCTATGTAGCACTTCAACATTCTTCCTCTCTGTTCAATTGATATCTTTTTATTTGTCAGTATGTTTTGCATCTTGCAAAAGGCTACCTTCGCTATGGAAATTCTTGTTCTAATCTGTTCAAGGGATGTCCCATCTGATGTTATGACAGTTCCGAGATAACTGTACCGATTCACTTGTTTAAGAATATGCACATTGACATGTACATTACGTTGTGGTATTTCTAACTCGGTCACAGGATTATTAATCTGAGCCAGACAATGGATCCAAATATAACTTCTCTTCTGAAGTTGAACATTGGCACCTGGCGTTTTGACAGACTATAGTTTGTTACATTGTGCTTCAAAAAGGCATAATAACTACAACCCATGGCGGTGGCTAATGTGACTGATAAGGCCGATTCACGCTGTAAATGTTCATCCACAGTGGATGCATGTGAACACATGGTCATTTCCACCATCATGCACCATTTTACGTCTCACATGCTCGGTGTGTGACTTATCTGCAATAATTTTCTCCTTTGTCTTTGTTCCATTTCTGATATTTGCCCTTCATGCAACACGTCCAGCGGCGACATGCTCCCAATATTACATTATCAGTACCTGTATCAATCATGTCACGCTTATACACATCTTTGTATCGTAGTAGAGGCCGACTATGCGATTTCTTACCCATCTGTAATTCACCAAAATAGATGTCCTTTGGTATTCTACCATCATCCATCCTCCTAATGTGTCCTATCCATCTGAGTCTACGAAGACTGAGCATGGAACAAACCGTCACACAACCTGATCTTTGCAATACTTCAGTATTTGTGATTTTATCTTACCACTTAATACCAAGAATTCTTCGCAGACACCGCATATGAAAGCTGGTGTGAGTAAGTTGTCCAGGCTTCACTGCCATAAAGAATAATCAAACTTGATTACACCCTTCATGCCTGTGTGGAACGATTCCACAATGGACAGAAGAGTTGGTGGGCAGCCAATCTTCTTTAGTGCCTTGAACAGACCCTCACGACTGACCAAATCAAATGCCTTTGTGAGGTCGATGAAGGCAATAAACAGTGGTTGATTCTGTTCACGGCATTTTTCTTGCATTTGTCACAATGAGAATATCATATCAATGGTAGACCGGTTCTGTCGGAAGCCACACTGTGATTCGGGGTAAACTTGATCTCCCAGGACTTGAAGTCTGCGCAGAACAATTCTGACAAATACCTTCCCAACAATACACAGAAGTGAGATACCCCTATAGTTGTTACAGTCTCTCTGATCGCCCTTGTTCTTGTACAGTGTTATGATGTTTGAATCTTTGAAATCCTGTGGGACTTGTCCTTCTCGCCAGCATTGCTCTATTAGCTGGTGGATGGGACGCAGAAGTGTTTTCAAGGAACCAGGGCCGGGTTATATACTGGCCAAGACCTATTGACGCGTCCTCGTCGAGCGTCCTGGGCAATAGGTCCCTTCGGGGTCCTGGCTAAAGTCAGTAGGATCGCCGATTCTTCCGAAGTCGGAGAGTGTCTGCCTGTACAGCGAGGTACCACCAGTCTGCACACCAATAAGACAGACATGGGACAACGGATACTCACGCAAACCTCAGGTCCTGTATGACATCACACTGATGTTGGACAACAGGATGCCTTCATCCGACATACAGGACTTCGCGTTGGAGCTCAAGCCAACGAACACAAGCAAGCAAGCTGGTGGATACGTAGAGTGAGTGTGTCATGCCAACTCATGATAACCTCTTTGGAATCCGATCATTACCTGGAGCCTTGCCAGATACAAGTTCATTTATAGCACACTTAACTTCTGTTATGGTGGGAAGTGTGTCCAGGTGGTCAAGAGTTGGTAGGGTCTCTATGGCATTGAGGGCAACATCCGCTAGTTTAGTCTCACTTGAGTAAAACTCCAAATAGTTCTCTACCCATCTATCCATCTGCTGTTTCTTATCAGTGATGATTTCTCCAGTCAAGGTTTTCAGTGGTGCACTTCTTTTGATCATTGGACCACAGGCTTTATATATCTGTTTTTAATACATGCTTCTGATGTTTCCCGTATCACTTGCATTTTGAATGTACTCGTATAACTTGATCCAATAGTCCTTTGCACACTGCCTGGCAGCCATTTGCACATCCTTCCTAGTGTGCTACAGCTCACTGAGAGTGTTACGTGTTGTTCTTTCGTTGTTTCTTTAGAGAGCTATCTCTTCTTTTTATCAATCAAAAACTGGTCATGGTTGTTAAAAGCGAAAAATGGGCAGAGGTGTGTCAAAGAGTAAGCACAGACAAGTCACTGAAATTGTTCTGGCGACTACATAAAAGCATGAGTGGTGTAGTCAAGAATAAGAGCATTTCTGACTTCCAAGGTGCTGACCTCATCTGGCAGAGGACTGACGAGGACAAGGGCAAAGCCCTCTTTGAACGCTACCTTGAGCAAAGCAACCAGACAGACATGGGAGGGCGAAATCTGGCCAAGGAGGTCACCTCAGACAGATGCAAGGCCCAGAACACTTCGGATGAAGACACAGTGACAGTGAAAGAAATCAAGGCTGTGCTTCGACGATCAAAAAACGGTGCTCCAGGTCCTGATGGCATAAGATACGACGACATTAATAGGTGTACCGACAATGAGCTAGAGAAACTAGCAGACATGTACAACAACAGTATAGGTAGTGCTAGCATCAAGGAGGAATGGTTACACAGCTATCTGATTCCCTTGCCGAAGCCTGACAAAGACCACACAAAAATTCAGAGATATCGAATTATAACCATGCAGTATACAATAGGCAAGCTGCTGGAGAAGGTAATTGCCAGGAAAATATCAAGCCAACTAGAGAGGCAAGGTGTTTTCCCACCCACCCTGGGTGGGTACCGTCCAAAAAGAGAAACCTGGACCAATGCAGCAGTCTTTGCCCAGGATGTCTATGAAGGTTTCCACTCAGGCACTGAAACCGTTGCTGCAGCGATTGATCTTGAGGACGCATACAACAGAGTAACACTGGATTTTTTAATGTTTCAGCTTTTCGAACTAAACGTAAGTCCATTCCCCCTTAGTTGGATCGCTGCAGCCCTCTTCCAACGGAAAGTAGTTTTTAGATGTGGCAGTTGGACTTCGGAACCAACAACAATATATCCTGGCCTACCACAGGGATCACCATTATCTCCGGTACTGTTCAACGCCTACACAGTGAGAATCACCAGTGAGCAGATCACTGGACCTGGCAGGACATTGTCATATGCCGATGATGTTTTAGTGTATCGTCAGGGGAAGGATAGAGAGGAGGCTGCTGTGAAACTACAAACCGAATTCAATCGCATAAGTACTTGGTGTGATGAAGCTGGGGCAATGGTCAACCCAACAAAGGCAACAGTGACTTGGTTCTCGTTGAATAATCATATTGTCCACACTCCAACATCAACTCAACTGTAATGCTGTGTTCAGAGACGGTTTGATCGAAGCCTTGCTTACAATGTGCACATAGACCAGGTGATAACAAAGGCCAAGCGGGGTTTGGCAGCGATGCGGGTGATGGCGGGAGCAAACTGTGAGCAGCGCCATCTATGTCTTCTGTACGAGGGGTTGGTCATGTCTGTTTTGGAGTATGCAATGGCAATCCTGACTCTCAGCCATAAGCAGATAGAAAGGATGGAAAGGATACAGAATGAAGCTATGCGCATTATTCTTGGATGTACAAGAGATACAGCATGCAGGGCGATGCGCTACCTTCTTGGGTTTCCCACCATTGAAGAGAGAATACAAGGTTGCAGGGCACGCGCCTACCTCAGAATTAACGCAAACACACAACATCCACTGCATAGTGAAATTAGGAAGGTGAAGGGCAGCAGGTTAAAAAGAGGACGGTCGTGGATGGGTCAAGCCGAAGACATTCTTCAACAGGTGTGTTCACTTGAGGACTTAGAACCTGGCGAGGAGTGGGTGCAAGTGCCAACAGACTTCTGCACATCCTTTTCAGTTTGCATCCAACTTGACAGAAAATGCAGACAAGAAAATCCGGCTGCTGTTGAGGCTGAAGTACAAGCGTTGATTTTGAGAATTCGCTAGACGGTGACGCGGTCATCTACACAGATGGGTCGGTCGTCCGACATGTGAGAAGCTCATGGGCCTTTACAGCTCGGGCCGGAGGGAGAATTGTGAAGGAGGACTCTGGTGCTTTTACTGAAACCACAAGTAGCCTGACCATGGAAGTCATGGCAGTAAGTAAAGCAATAACATGGCTCGAGACACAGACATTCACTAGGGCTTGTTTCCTTAGCGACTCAATGAACATGATCAAGAGGATAGAGGAGGGGTCGATCCGAAGAGAATGGTTGCTGCCTCTGGAGCGGTCTCGACTGGCAAAGATTAGTTTCATCTTCGTGCCAGGGCATGCGGGAGTACAAGGAAATGAGCGGGCTGACAAGCTCGCAGGTGAGGCTACTGTGGAGGGCGGACGCGCCATGGACCAGGCCGACATTCTGAATGCTCTACGAGAAGTAAGACTTTTGCGAGAACCAAGTGATGACTGTGAATCTACAACAATGGCCAGACTGCGAGAGCAGCAAATTAAAAGAGGTGTGGCCAAACAAGAACACTACGCAGGAAGCCAAAGAAGATTGATAAACCAACACAGAACTGGCGTCGTTAGCCGCTACACGCTGCGGGATTTGCTGAGGAGGGGATCCGAGCACTTATGGACTGAATGGTTCGATGTGCAATGAGGATGATCTGTCGACTAACTAACTAACTAACTAACTATCAATCAAGGGCTGCCGTTTATGGTTGTTTGCCGCAAACCAGTCCTGCCGCTTATGATCCACAGTGCCGTAAACCCCCACCGCTGTTTCATAAAGAGTTTCCTTAAGTTTATCCCACTTTTCACTTGCTGTACAATTTTTCTGATGTATCAGTGAAAGCGTCTTCAAGTTGCTGTTGGAACTCAAAGCACTTATCAGGATCGTGGGTGTTAATAATATTAATCATGGGGCTAGATTTGTGGTTAGCTGGGTAGATTCTCTTTGGCTTCAGTCTAACCCTTGCAACAATCAAAGAATGATCCGTATCACAGTCAGCACTGTGGTAACTTCGAGTTAATGATGTTTGGTTCAGATGTTGTTTCCGCGTGACATGAAGTCCAGCTGGTGCCAATGGCCGGATCTTGGATGTTTCCATGTGACCTTATGCAGCTCGATTGTTTTTTGTTTTTTGTTAAAGGAGTTTGTAATACATAGGTCATTTCTGGTGCAATGCTCCAGCAGCATTTTCCCATTTTCATTCATGCGACCAATGTTATATTTTCCAAGGTACACTGGCCATGAACTCGAGTCCTTGCCCACACGAGCATTGACATCACCGAGCATATAAATATTGAAGGATATTTTAACTGCCTTGATCACGGAGTATAACTCCTCATAGAATGAATCCTTCATATCATCAAGGAAAGTGAGTGTCGGTGGATATGCAGTGATAATGATGGCAAAACTACAAGAGGTTGCCGAGCGCAGGGATAATAATCTTTAATTACCTCCAGCTGGAATTTCAATCATTCCCAGTAGCGAATTCTTCACTGCAAAGCCCACACCGTGTTGCCCTTTTCCTACCTGCCCTCTACCCTTCCAAAAAAGGTGTAATTCACTGGGCGACCCTTCCTCAGCGAGGCGAGTCTCCTGCAGGCCAGCAATGTCAGTGTTAAGACGATTGAGTTCGGCATCAAACACAGCCGTTTTTCTCACATCGTCAATATTCGTCAAGTCAGTGGAAAATCCTGGACACGTGGTTGTTACGTTCAAGGTTCCAAGCCGTAGCTTGAGGTTTATAATTTTCTTTTTAGTAGTACTTAGTGCATGGTTTCACAGCCTGCGATTCAGATTTTGTCCTAGCCCCAAGCACCCATTGATGCAGGCAGGCTGTGGCGGATCAGCACCCAATTGACCGGGGGCTGCCTAGCTTGAGGCGGGCGGTAGCTGATCAGTGACACCTGTATGTGTCTCCCACCGCCAGAGGCAACCCGTGGCACACCATGTCTACGCCAATTGACAAGGACGTATAACCCGTAACTGCTGCCCCTCGCTTTGATTCCAAGACAGGATAAGACCTGGGGTGGAGTTATACCTCTCCATAGCATAAGCCGTGGGTTAGAGTATAGAGACCATGTGTTGGCCAGGCAACATGATTCTTCTCTCCGCCTGCCTAATTTACTCCAGAGGAAAGATAACAGCAATACATCTGGAACAAGACAAGCTGCAGAAGCTACCGGATCAGCAAAGCAATGCTCTAACTGTCCGCCTGTCGGTGCTTCGATCCTAGACCAGCTGCCAACCAAGGCTCAGGGCCTGGTCTGCCCTGCCATGACATTTTGTCTTTAGGTTGCATTTCCTCGCACCAGGATAAGGCTTGTACCTTTCCAATTGCGCTCTTCCGCCAGAAGCCGTTGGCACGGTGTGGGGTGTCGGGTTTGGTAAGCGCTGCCCAACATTCGGCGCTAACAGAAAGCAGGTAGCATCGTCTGCTGTCATTACGGTAGCTCAGTCATATCTGACTAAGACCTGACATCCCAACATTCGGCGCTGACAGAAAGCAGGTAGTACCGTCTGCTGTCATTACGGTAGCTCATTCATATCTGACTAAGACCCGACTAAATAAAGTTGAATTGGGTAGGGGTAATGGTATAATGGAAATGGAAATGATAAAGATAACTCTGAGGGAGGTGTACCAGGGAAGCGGAAAACAAAATGTAGATTATTTCATGTGTAAGATAATATGCACATGGCAGCAACAGAGACGGGTACGGCTAATAATAAAGAGGAATTTCTAAATACTGTTATGGGAAAAGTTCAGCGTAGGACAAGGTAATGGGTGAAATGATGATGATGATGATGATTAGATAAGTCCCGAAAAGCTCATACTATTTTTTCTAAAACAATAATTTAGTAGGGCTCAAGGTTCCCCAGTGGCAAGAGCTACTCCATGAAGTTCCAGGTCGGCGTGTTTCATTCGGCTAGTAGCCATGGCTAGAACCAAGATAAGATAACACTATTGTTTTCCGCACGAACTATTTAAAAAAAAAAAACATTCAAACGTCATGAATTGAAAAGGAAACACATTAGACTTATACTTTTTCTAGAGAATTCAAAACATGTTATTTTAAAACATTGTTTAAGCCCATTTATCTATAACGTGAATCAAACTGTATTTGTCCCAATCCATAACACATGCGTACTTGTCAACTGTTGTCGGTTAATTTGTTATTTCTGAAAACTCAATGACGGCAGTGGTTATACAAGCGTGCCCAGATCAAATGTTTACATTTGTCGAGTTCGGTCTCTTGTTTACCTCAAATGTTCTTGGTTAGAATGAAAACAAGCAGTTTCGAGAGTAGTTTGTGCTGTTTGATATCATAAATAACCGCTTATTACGAAATCTCCGTGATAGTTTCATTAAGTTGTGAAAATTATGGGATATCAGTAGCACGGAATAAATTAAAATAAACTATTGTTTGCTTGCCGGTCTCTCTGGCTGTGGGGTTACAACACTTTCTCTCTGTAATCCCGTTTATCACGCAGAGTCTCGCAGCGGAACGAGAACTGAGGTGGTTCGACCCCCGCTCGTGACTTGCGAATACTGAGCCGGCCGCTCAGAAAGCAATGGCAAACTACTGAGCGTAATCTTGCCAAGAGATCAACAGACAGCTGAAAGATGCTGCTGTTGACAGCTAAGTCCTGTAAAAGGATACGCAAAACATTGTTTGCTTAATTGTGGGTGAACAAGATATACGAGGGGGCTTCCAATGAAAACCATAAATGGATTTTTATTTGATGAATATATCCTGAAAAAGTACAGAACAAATGTATCAGTTTTCGATGTAGTCATCACTGTGTTCAATGCACCTCCTCCAGCGCAGTTAAAGTGCTCGGATTCCTGTAGAAAAACATTCTCAGGGTCGGTTGTGTAACCACTCTAGGTCACTTCTCTGTGTGCCTGACCCGGTCGTGAACAGTCTGTCAGAGAAGTCACGCCGTTTTAAAAACGTCATACTCCACTCGTACACTTGCTGGACTGACAGACATGCATAGCCATACTGGACCTTCATTCGCCGATGAATTTCTATAGGTTTCACCCTATCACTACTTTAAAAAAAAAACTAAAAAACAACAACAACAACAATAACAGAAAACTGTTCTTCTCTGGTGCATGTCAAAAGAGGGACTGTCATCTTTACACTGTCCTTATGACATCACCGTGTTCGTCTACATGGTGGTGTTACATGCTGAACAGTCTTGACATTCATAACAAAATTGACAGGCTACAAAACAATGGCATGGTTATTGTTATTTCTATCACACCTGTGAGGTTTTCATGTGAAGCCCCCTCGTGTGTCTTGAAGCGTACTTAGGATACCTCCACAATTATGTAGACCAATCAGCACTAGATAGGTGATGTGGCCAGTGTGACACTGCCCGCTTTTACTTCCTGGAACATTTCCTGGTACTAATTTTAGGTTGGGTCGACCCGGGAGTCCACGTAAATTTTAAATTCCTTCACCACAAGGACTAGAACCCACGAATTCCCGGCGGCAGGCTGGCGTCTACCTAATTCATTAGACCACATATAACTCCGTGCTATTTGAATACCATAGGAGGCCTGTTTGTTCACGTAGCTTTTCCGCGTATCTCGCGACTAGCGTCTACCTCATTCATTAGACCACTTATACCTCCGTGCTGTATATCTACCCTAGCAGGCCTTTTTTTTTTTTTACAAGAAGCTTTTATACGTCTCTCGCGATTACCGTCTACATCATTCAATAGACCACTTATACCTCCGTGCTGTATATCTACCCTAGGAAGCCTTTTTCATTACACGAAGCTTTTCTACGTCTCTCGCGATTAGCATCTCCTCCCTTGTATCTATCGCCAATGGTACCCGGGGATGTTTTGTGAAGCAAAAGCGGTCGGTTTGATGTTGATGTTAGATTGATAAAAATAACAACATATGCCCAACATTACTTTAAGCGTTTAAATGGTCTTTACTTTTACTTAGCAGGCACGTTGGAGTACTCGAAGGAGATTCCGCTGACAATGTGATGAGCTCGGTCGGATGAGGACTCGACACTTGGCTCGCCATTCGCTAAGAGAGGGGAAGTCAGGCCATCTAATCATCCTCTCAGACCTGCAACATGTGATGGTCCTATCATGTCCCATCAACAGAGCATACGACCACACCTGGAATACGGGTCAACTGCTGCGTGGTGTTCGACATCAAACACCACACTACAAGAGCTGGACAAGGTGCAAAATCAAGCACTTAGAGTCACCACAGGAGGGATGAGATCAACCCCTATAGTGGAAATGGAGAAGATGGGGAGGACACAAGCACTGCGAGAGCGCAGAGATACGAAAACGCTAATACAAGCAGAAAAGTTCCTAAACTTGCCAGGCCACCCTATGAAGAACAGATTTGATAACCTAGCTATGGGGCGGTTGAAAAGAAGTAGTTTTATCCACCAAGCCAAACGACTCTGCAGAGAAACCACCGATCTACCCACAGTTGGTATCCCTCTAACAACTATTCCGGAGCGAACTCCATGGAAAGATGAGCATAGACTATCATTACAAATCCAGACAAAAGTGAGAGGAATATTTGACAAGGAAGAACAGAACAGTGTGCAGCGCAGAATAGCCACTCTCAGCTTCCTTGATGAAGAATACCCACAGGACCTCTGGATCCGAGTCTACACAGATGGGTCAGCACAAAATGCTGTTCGAAATGGAGGAGCAGGAGTGTACATAGAATACCCAAATAATACTAGGGACACAGCCAGAGTACCGACAGGAAAGTACTGCCATAACTATGATGCTGAAATTGAGGCAATCAAGATAGCAACAGAGAAATTACTGGGTGCCAGCAATGGTCACAACCTGTGGTGCTATTGACAGATGCAAAATCAGTACTCGAGGCGCTTCTGTCTGGGAAATTGCCAGTACTAAGGACACTACTTTCTGAACTTAGCAGTCAGCATAAGGTCACCATACAGTGGATACCATCCCACTGTGGAGTACCCGGAAACGACAGAGCTGATCAATTGGCTAAGGAAGGAGCCAAAGAAGAACAGCCTGATGTGCCCGTTACATACCACCAAAAGAAAAGAATGATCAAATCAGTCAGAAAGCCACCAAAACTTGCTCAAGATGACTACCACGTTATGGATGGACCATAACAAGTCATTATTCTGCGCCTCAGAACAGGACACAATAGATTACGCAACCACATGTATACGAAATTCAAGATTGGTGAAACAGCCATGTGTACATGTGGATTGGCGTCGCAGACAGCAGAGCACATACTCCAAGATTGCCCAAAATATAACATATCTAGGCAAACCTTCTGGCCTAGAGCGACGACAGTGGAAGATAAACTCTATGGACCGCTGTGTGATCTGAAAAAGACTGTTAGATTCATACAAGCGACAACATTGCAGTTATATACATATTTCAAGCGAACGAAAGAAGAAGAAGAAGAAGTGATGGTCCTACACATCGCAAGACCTACAAATTGTGATGGCCTACACATCACAGACCTTCAACAGGATCCTACTTGGGATCTTGTTGTTGTTGTTTATATTTATTTTATGAGCCAGATACGTGATGCGACAAACGGTGTGTAGACAGCTACACCATAAATATGCAATGGAGTACAATGTACACAGATATTTATCTTCAAAGACAAAACCACACAGCGGAAATGTCAAGGGCGTGGTTTTGTAGCAATATTATGTATTCCGGAGAAGAAAGGAGGCTGGGGTTATTGAGAGCGACAGCAGATGTTACAGGATTACTCATCAAAGGCAAGCGGTAAAAGATTGGTGAAATTTATGAAGCGTAACAACGGAAGTGGGCGAAGAGAGACCTTTGTCATATCTCATCTCATCTCATCATGGTCCTCTTGTACCTGCGGTAACGAGGTGAAGTATAAACTTCGTGAGAGTGCCCGATTATGGGCTTCATATATCGATATGTCCATGGAATCTGCTATTCCCTCCGTCCAATGTTTACGTGGTCGGCCTCTTCCTCTGATTCCATCTGGTCTGTACATCATTGCTTGTTGTGGTATGCTGTTGACTGGTAACCTACTTGCATGGCCAAACCATTTGACTTGCTGCTTTCTGATAAAATCTAGTGCTGCTTTAACCCCCACTTTAGTCCTGATTTCTTCATTTCTGATCTTATCTCTTCTTAATACGTTGAGTATTCTTCTCAGGAACATCATTTCTGTTGTGATTTTTCTTTTCTCTTTTTCTGTCATTGTCCAGGTTTGGCATTGGTAGCATAGAGTTTGCAGGAGGACTGTGTTGTAAAATGCTTTCTTAGTAGTTATTGATACATGTTTGTTCTTTAGTATTGGTGCCATTTGTCCAATGAGTTGATTTGCCTTATTGCACCTATTTTCGATCTCGTCTTCTGATCTGCCATTTGATGATATTATACTTCCTAGGTACTTGAAACTCTTTACTTGTTTCAAGGGACGTTCGTTTAGGTGAATTGTTGTTGTTTGTTCTTCTTTAGTTATAGTCATTACCTCTGTTTTGCTTGTGCTAATTTTCATGTTATGTTCCCTACACATTAGTAGTATATTGAGGTTTCCAGACCCCTATTCTGGGAGGGTAATTTGGAGGGTAATGGCGGCTGATAGGGTTTATGAAGGAAATATGGGGGTATTTTTGGGGAAAATGTCGACTCGGTAAAAATTTGTGTGGGAACGGGTTTTTTCGGCGGGTGATGGTGTCTGTGAAAGTAATTAAGGTAAAAGTAGTTGGTGGGAAAGCGAGGGTGTGCGTACGGATGAAGGAGGGGTGTAAGTTACGTATATGAATGTGTTAGTATGCGTGGTGTAGTGATGTATAAACAAGGGTGTGATGGGTCGTGGTTTCTACTCATGGGTTGGATATATGGTGGTTACGTATATGAATGTGTTAGTATGCGTGGTGTAGTGATGTATAAACAAGGGTGTGATGGGTCGTGGTTTCTACTCATGGGTTGGATATATGGTGGTTACGTATATGAATGTGTTAGTATGCGTGGTGTAGTGATGTATAAACAAGGGTGTGATGGGTCGTGGTTATACTCGACGAAGTAAGAGGTGGTTACTATCATCTGAACAGTGTGATAGTAGTGAAAGTAAAGGGTGGTATATTCACTATCATCATTACAAAGGAAAGCGTATAAAGTTATAATGGGTATGGTGGTAAGGTGTGGGTATTAGTGATCAAGTAGGAGTGATATATGGGTGGTCATAAATATAATAAGAGGTGTTCGCAATTACACACTGGTCAACCAGTGGTCAAGCAATGGTCAAGTAAGGGTCAAGTAGTCAAGTAAGGGTCAAGTAGTCAAGTAAGGAAATTTTAGGGAAAAGTGATTGTAATGATATGGTGGTGATTAAAGAGTGGTAAATTAGTGGTCAAGCAGTGGTCAAGTAAGGGTCAAGTGGTCAAGTGAGGAAATTTTAGGGAAAATTGGGCGTAGTGATATGGTAATGTTTAAATTAGTGGTAAATTAGTGGTCAAGTAGTGGTCAAGTAGTGGTCAAGTAAGGAAAATTTTAGGGAAAATTGGTCGTAGCGACATGGTAATGTTTAAATTAGTGGTAAATTAGTGGTCAAGTAGTGGTCAAGCAGTGGTCAAGCGGTGGGTAAGTGATGAAAATTTTAGGGAAATTTTAGGGAAAAGTGATTGTAATGATATGGTGATGCTTAAAGGATGGTAAATTAGTGGTCAAGCAGTGGTCAAGCAGTGGTCAAGTGGTCAAGTGAATAAATTTTAGCGGAAAGTAGTTGTAGCGACATGGTAATGATTAAAGGATGGTAAATTAGTGGTCAAGCAGTGGTCAAGCAGTGGTCAAGTAGTGGTCAAGTGAGAAAATTTTAGGGAAAAGTGATTGTAATGATATGGTGATGAATAAAGGGTGATAAATTAGTGGTCAAGTAGTGGTCAAGTGAGAACATTTTAGGGGAAAAGTAGTTGTAATGATATGGTGATGATTAAAGGATGGTAAATTAGTGGTCAAGCAGTGGTCAAGCACTGGTCTAGTGGTGGTTAAGTGAGGAAAATATTAGGAAAATTTTAGGAAAAAATTGGTCGTAGCGACATGGTGATGATTAAAGGGTGGTAAATTAGTGGTAAAGTAGTGGTCAACCAATGGTCAGTAGTGGTCAAGTGGTCGAGTGACAACTTAAATTGTAGAGGACGATGTCCCTAAGATTATGGTAGTGGTTAAAGTGATCGATGACGTGGTCAAATAGCGGTCAACCAGTAGTCAAGTGGTCGAGTGAACACTTAAAAGGTAGAGAAAAGTACGTATATTGAAACGGTGATGGTAAAAGGGTCGATGACGTGGTCAACCAGTGGTCAAGTAGTGCTCAACCAGTGGTCAAGCGATCAAGTGAGAAAATTGTAGGGTATGGTACGTGTTGTGAAACAGAGATGGATAAATTAAGTAGTGACGTTGTCAAGTAGTGATCAAGTAGTGGGCAAGTACTGGTCAAATGGTCGAGTGATCACTTAAATTGTAAGGGAAAGTACGTGTAGTGAACCTGTGTTGGTTAAAGTGATCGATGACGTGCTCAAGTAGTGGCCAAGTAGTGGTAAATGGTCGAGTGACTACTTAAATTGTCGGTGAAAGTAGGTATAGTGACATGGTGATGATCAAGAGCTGGTCAAGTGGTGATCAAGTAGTGGGCAAGTACTGGTCAAATGGTCGAATGACCACTTAAATTATAGGGTATGGTACGTGTAGTGAAACGGTGATGGTAAAATAAGTAAGGACATAGTCAAATAGTGGTCAAATACTGGTCAAGTAGTGGTCAAGTGGTCGAAGGATCACTTAAATTGTAGGGTATGGTATGTGTAGTGACATGATGATGGTTAAAGTGATCGATGAAATGATCAAGACGTTATGCCGACTGCTAAGTTCAGAAAGTAATGTCCTTAGTATTGGTAATTTCCTTGACAGGAGCGCCTCGAGCACTGATTTTGTATTGAGCAATGGCACCTAGTGGTACAGTCGACACACATGGATAATAGATACAGCCGGTCAAAGATGGCGTCGCACCCTATCACACATGGGTAATTGCTACAACCAAACTACATCTTATTCACTAAAACTGGTCAAATATGGCGTCACATCCGGTCACATGGGTAATGGGACATCTGAGACACGTGGTTAAGAGGGAAACTATAGAAAAAGGGTGTCCTATCGGTTGTCGAGTCAGGGAACCTAACTTATGATGATCACTGTGTATAGGAGTGAATACACTGCATCATCAACACTCCATCCAAAGGGTAAAATGGTCACCCTATATCTCTCTTTTTCTATAACCGTGTAGTCCTAGTGTTATCCGGTTACACCAAAGGACACCAGGGCATCAACACAACAAACTGCCCCGATTCAACCTTAGGCAATGCACGTAACATGACAGGTCACATGTCCGCCGTCATAACCAGCGACGTTAGCACGTATCAAATTAGACATCCACACTTTCATTTCCTTTCTATGTGGCCATAGTGTCTTTACATCTTTCTCCAGAAAGCCATTTCCAAGACCAATATATGTTTTTTCAGTGTACCTGCTCAGTGCCACACTTCACAACCAGACAAAAGTACACCTTATGTACCACTTCAACCATAAAATAAGAAAATATGTTAGACAAAATATTAAAATTATTGGTCAAATACAGAAATATCTCGTCCAAATTTATAAAAAGTACGAACCTTTGTTAACCTATTGGGAAAAATATCAATCAAGTAGGAAAGTTTGTTAGTCAAATAGAAAAAATATTGACCACGTAACGATATATCTTGTCCACACTTATGAAAAGTAGGGAAATTTGTTAGTCAAATGAGAAAAAAAAAAAAAAGATTGACCAAGTAACGAAATATCCCCACCAAACTTATGAAAAGTGCGAAACTTTGTTAAGCAAGTATGAAAATGTATCGACCAAACAGAGAAATATATCACCCAAACTTTTAATAAGTAGGAACATATGTTAACCAAATGGAAAATATCTTGGCCAAATAGGAAAAAGTATCGGTCAAACTTATAGATGTCTCGTTTAAACTTATAACATGTATGAAAATTTGTTAGATAAAGGTGAAAAATATTGGCCAAGTAATGAAATATCGCATCCGAACTTATAAAATGTACGAGTTAACCAAAGGCGAAAAGGCCAAAATACGAAATGTCTCGACCAAGCTTTTACCACTTCTCATCATGAATTTTTTTACTGTTTTTTCTTTAGTGAAGTTGTATGTGTGGCCGTCTTGTAAGTTTCAATGTGTTTTATTTACCTTCAAAGGTTAATTTTGCACCAGAACCTCACTTCTTGACAGTCCATACTGTTGGCACCGAAGAATGCAATGGTAACTGGCACCATGTAATCAGAGAACGTGAGCCTTTTGAAAGGCGTATACAAGACTTGAAAAAAAATATTTTTTTGAATCCAGTCCTGAAGGACAAGCACAGAAGAAAAGTCATCGAACAAAGGACAACAGTGAAGAAGGCAGATATAGTCTAATTACCATGTTTCTCTCTGCGATATTAAAACAGTTATAAACAGAAATAAACTAGTATGCGTTTCCTGAATATCGTTATGTTTTGAGTTCTAGTAGTACTTGTTGGGTGGTTCATCTGATATAGTTTAAGTTTTAGTTTGTGAATTGTTTTGTATGATATGTTCTTGTTGTCTTGGTGTATCTCATACGTATTCTTTAATAGATCCTGTGTGAGTGTAGATTCTACGAGCCACAATTCTGGACTGGTGTAATGGTTTTCACTAACAACTGACAAGAGGGTGTTTTTGTGAAACGGGGATTCGACACCAGTGATATGTTAGTAGTAGGGGATTTAAATCCAATGTCTGAGAATGTGTAAGTATGCGTTTCCTTAATATCGTTATGTTTCGAGTTCTAGTAGTACTTGTTGGGTGGTTCATCTGATATGGTTTAAGTTTTAGTTCTAAGTCTGGTTTGTGAGTTGTTTTGTCTGATATGTTCTTGGTGTCTTTGTGTATCTCATTACGTATTCTTTAATAGATCCCAAATTTGGGAAATTTCATGTAAAGTGTATATTAGAATAAGATGTGGTATAGCAAGTTGAATATGTCAGCCATGGGAAATGGTTCTTTTGGAATATTAGGATGAACTATCCCCGATGGAGTCACAGATTACATGGCCATACATGTTGTTAACTGTCATGGGTGTTTCAATGGAGCACGTGTACAATGGAGGTTTGAAGTTCTTGGTGATGTGACTACTTTGTATTAGAAAGAAACCAAGAGTGTGGAGAGATGAGTGTTGTATAAGGGTTTCTGTACCAGATACGGTGAAGGTCTTTGGTAAAATAAAACAAGGAAAGTGGTGCCATTGATAGCGTCTTTTCAGATAAGACACATTTGACTACAGAAGTTACATTTTTTTCTTAGTTTTGTGGACTTACTTTTTCCATAGCTATTTCTGTACTTGACCTGTTCCCTTTTGGTGGCTTATTTATAAGTTTAGTTGAAATATTTCTGTCTTTGGACGATATTTTTCACATTTCGTTATTTTTATAATGTTTTGGATTTATAATTTTTTATCAACCTTTTAGTTGTAATATTTTTTCCTAGATTTTTATAAGCTTGGTCGAGACATTTCGTATTTTGGCCTTTTCGCCTTTGGTTAACTCGTACATTTTATAAGTTCGGATGCGATATTTCATTACTTGGCCAATATTTTTCACCTTTATCTAACAAATTTTCATACATGTTATAAGTTTAAACGAGACATCTATAAGTTTGACCGATACTTTTTCCTATTTGGCCAAGATATTTTCCATTTGGTTAACATATGTTCCTACTTATTAAAAGTTTGGGTGATATATTTCTCTGTTTGGTCGATACATTTTCATACTTGCTTAACAAAGTTTCGCACTTTTCATAAGTTTGGTGGGGATATTTCGTTACTTGGTCAATCTTTTTTTTTTTTTTTCTCATTTGACTAACAAATTTCCCTACTTTTCATAAGTGTGGACAAGATATATCGTTACGTGGTCAATATTTTTTCTATTTGACTAACAAACTTTCCTACTTGATTGATATTTTTCCCAATAGGTTAACAAAGGTTCGTACTTTTTATAAATTTGGACGAGATATTTCTGTATTTGACCAATAATTTTAATATTTTGTCTAACATATTTTCTTATTTTATGGTTGAAGTGGTACATAAGGTGTACTTTTGTCTGGTTGTGAAGTGTGGCACTGAGCAGGTACACTGAAAAAACATATATTGGTCTTGGAAATGGCTTTCTGGAGAAAGATGTAAAGACACTATGGCCACATAGAAAGGAAATGAAAGTGTGGATGTCTAATTTGATACGTGCTAACGTCGCTGGTTATGACGGCGGACATGTGACCTGTCATGTTACGTGCATTGCCTAAGGTTGAATCGGGGCAGTTTGTTGTGTTGATGCCCTGGTGTCCTTTGGTGTAACCGGATAACACTAGGACTACACGGTTATAGAAAAAGAGAGATATAGGGTGACCATTTTACCCTTTGGATGGAGTGTTGATGATGCAGTGTATTCACTCCTATACACAGTGATCATCATAAGTTAGGTTCCCTGACTCGACAACCGATAGGACACCCTTTTTCTATAGTTTCCCTCTTAACCACGTGTCTCAGATGTCCCATTACCCATGTGACCGGATGTGACGCCATATTTGACCAGTTTTAGTGAATGAGATGTAGTTTGGTTGTAGCAATTACCCATGTGTGATAGGGTGCGACGCCATCTTTGACCGGCTGTATCTATTATCCATGTGTGTCGACTGTACCACTAGGTGCCATTGCTCAATACAAAATCAGTGCTCGAGGCGCTCCTGTCAAGGAAATTACCAATACTAAGGACATTACTTTCTGAACTTAGCAGTCGGCATAACGTCTTGATCATTTCATCGATCACTTTAACCATCATCATGTCACTACACATACCATACCCTACAATTTAAGTGATCCTTCGACCACTTGACCACTACTTGACCAGTACTTGACCACTATTTGACTATGTCCTTACTTATTTTACCATCACCGTTTCACTACACGTACCATACCCTATAATTTAAGTGGTCATTCGACCATTTGACCAGTACTTGCCCACTACTTGATCACCACTTGACCAGCTCTTGATCATCACCATGTCACTATACCTACTTTCACCGACAATTTAAGTAGTCACTCGACCATTTACCACTACTTGGCCACTACTTGAGCACGTCATCGATCACTTTAACCAACACAGGTTCACTACACGTACTTTCCCTTACAATTTAAGTGGTCACTCGACCATTTGACCAGTACTTGCCCACTACTTGATCACTACTTGACAACGTCACTACTTAATTTATCCATCTCTGTTTCACAACACGTACCATACCCTACAATTTTCTCACTTGATCGCTTGACCACTGGTTGAGCACTACTTGACCACTGGTTGACCACGTCATCGACCCTTTTACCATCACCGTTTCAATATACGTACTTTTCTCTACCTTTTAAGTGTTCACTCGACCACTTGACTACTGGTTGACCGCTATTTGACCACGTCATCGATCACTTTAACCACTACCATAATCTTAGGGACATCGTCCTCTACAATTTAAGTTGTCACTCGACCACTTGACCACTACTGACCATTGGTTGACCACTACTTTACCACTAATTTACCACCCTTTAATCATCACCATGTCGCTACGGCCAATTTTTTCCTAAAATTTTCCTCACTTAACCACCACTTGACCCGTGCTTGACCACTGCTTGACCACTAATTTACCATCCTTTAATCATCACCATATCATTACAACTACTTTTCCCCTAAAATGTTCTCACTTGACCACTACTTGACCACTAATTTATCACCCTTTATTCATCACCATATCATTACAATCACTTTTCCCTAAAATTTTCTCACTTGACCACTACTTGACCACTGCTTGACCACTGCTTGACCACTAATTTACCATCCTTTAATCATCACCATGTCGCTAGAACTACTTTCCGCTAAAATTTATTCACTTGACCACTTGACCACTGCTTGACCACTGCTTGACCACTAATTTACCATCCTTTAAGCATCACCATATCATTACAATCACTTTTCCCTAAAATTTCCCTAAAATTTTCATCACTTACCCACCGCTTGACCACTGCTTGACCACTACTTGACCACTAATTTACCACTAATTTAAACATTAACATGTCGCTACGACCAATTTTCCCTAAAATTTTCCTTACTTGACCACTAATTTACCACTAATTTAAACAATACCATATCACTACGACCAATTTTCCCTAAAATTTCCTCACTTGACCACTTGACCCTTACTTGACCACTGCTTGACCACTAATTTACCACTCTTTAATCACCACCATATCATTACAAGCACTTTTCCCTAAAATTTCCTTACTTGACTACTTGACCCTTACTTGACTACTTGACCCTTACTTGACCATTGCTTGACCACTGGTTGACCAGTGTGTAATTGCGAACACCTCTTATTATATTTATGACCACCCCTATATCACTCCTACTTGATCACTAATACCCACACCTTACCACCATACTCATTATAACTTTATACGCTTTCCTTTGTAATGATGATAGTGAATATACCACCCTTTACTTTCACTACTATCACACTGTTCAGATGATAGTAACCACCTCTTACTTCGTCGAGTATAACCACGACCCATCACACCCTTGTTTATACATCACTACACCACGCATACTAACACATTCATATACGTAACCACCATATATCCAACCCATGAGTAGAAACCACGACCCATCACACCCTTGTTTATACATCACTACACCACGCATACTAACACATTCATATACGTAACCACCATATATCCAACCCATGAGTAGAAACCACGACCCATCACACCCTTGTTTATACATCACTACACCACGCATACTAACACATTCATATACGTAACTTACACCCCTCCTTCATTCGTACGCACACCCTCGCTTTCCCACCAACTACTTTTACCTTAATTACTTTCACAGACACCATCACCCGCCGAAAAAACCCGTTCCCACACAAATTTTTACCGAGTCGACATTTTGCCCCATATTTCCTTCATAAACCCTATCAGCCGCCATTACCCTCCAAATTACCCTCCCAGAATAGGGGTCTGGAAACCTCAATATACTACTCACATTTCGTTTAGACTATTCATGTGGTCTTGTAATTCAGCTTCTGATTTTGCTATTAGTGCTTGGTCATCCGCAAAAAGGAGTTCTCTAATGGTTAGATTTGCAGATGGTTCTTCTTCTGTGTTCTCGTCATGCGGTATTCTTGCTGTCTCTGCTTGGCTGGTTTCTTTACATATGTTGCCTATATATATTATGAACAAGAGAGGGGACAGGACACAACCTTGTCGTACTCCAGATCTTATGGTGAAGGGTTCTGGGTGTCCTCCAGTTACTCTCACTATGCATTCACTGTTGTTGTATAAACTTCTACATAGGTTTGTTAGATGTGTACTCACTCCATATTGTTTAAGGAATTCCCACAGCTTGTTTCTATCTACTATATCGAATGCCTTTTCTTGGTCAACAAATGCTAAGTAGAGTGTTTCATTGAATTCGATTGATTTTTCTATAAGTTGTCTAAGAGCAAAAATGGCATCTGTGCATCCTTTGTTTTTCCCAAATCCAAGCTGTGTTTCACTTAGCTGGGGTTCTAAAGTAGTTCGTAATCTTTTTTCTAGAATTTTGCAAAATATTTTCGCAGTACGACTCAACAGTGAAATGCCTCTGTATTGTGTGCAGTCTCTTTTGCTGCCTTTGTTTTTCCAAATTGGGATAATTATGACGTTT